>JAIPRN010002684.1:9986-27865 GCA_025469175.1 Geopemphigus sp. TES_GeoC_2020 | reverse complement strand
CCCGAAACTCCTTCACGCCCTCCCCCCCCACCCTCAACTATCGAGTCAAACGGACAAAAAAAAAAAAAAAATCGTCGTTTTTTCCGGTACAACGGTAACGCGACGGGCGACCGAACGGTGGTGCACGGGGACGGCCCGGAGCGTTCGACGCCAAAACGAAATCCGAAAAACGATTCGGTTGTGTGTAGATGAGACCGTACACAACGGCCAGTCGGCAAGTCTACATAAATCGCGCGCGGTTTCGTTACGGTATTTTTTTTTTTTGTTTTTGGTTGCCGTCGGCCCTTCCGTGGGAAAACGGCGCGGCCGCTACGACGACGACGTTAATTTTTTATTACGTAATAACCCTTTGGTTCGTGGAATTTCGTTCGGTATCGTACGACGTAAACGTTATAATTTCCTATAATACGCGCGTGCGTCCGTATAAGTAGTATCTATTTAAATATTTACGCGAGTCCGAAGACCTCGCGAGTGGTTGTGTCCGCGCGGGACCGGTGCGTGTGACCGCAGTAATACGTATATACGTTTTTTTTTTTTTTAAGATATAAAAATACAATAAATATTCGTGATAAAAATAACGTAAGAAAAAACGGACTTAAGGAGAGACCGCCCAATGGCGGAACTTCCGTTGACTTTGGTAAAATTAAATTACGATTATATTATATTATATTAATTTTTTATTATATTATATTATATAATATAATATATACAATATATATATTTTATTATATTATATTATATTAATTTTTTATAATTATTATTACAAACAAACGTGTATAAGTGACGTTGGTTTTTATAACGTCGCGCGCTTAAGTGGAAAAATTGCGATTGGGGACGTTTCCGTCTCGGCGTCGAAACCGGATCGTATTTTACTCGAAAATAAAAAACCGAAATACGTAAACGGCGCGTCCCGGTGGTCCTCCGTCCACAATCTCGACCAGACGACGACGAATTAGCACCGTTAGCGGTTTACCCGTTTTTTGGGTAGTATCGCGAAAAACGAATACGCAACGATAACGACGCGCCGCGGTAGACCACCGGCGGAGTACGTTAACGAATTTTCCGACGAATCGCTAGACGGTCGACTTTTCCGTTCGGGCGTTCGTTCCGAGGCGATTACGGTCGGCGTCGGCCTTATGCTAAACCGACGACGACGACACCGTCGCACGGGACGATTTCAATTTGAAAATGTACGTAATTTACCGTAACGGCCGTTCGTTGTATTATTGCCACCACTGGACATTGGGAGTAGACCGCCCTCCGGTTTTCTTCGCGTCGTCTACCAACGTTAATTACGTAACGTACGACTCGATTATTTTGATATTGGACGTCATTTTCTGTGTCGAACACTTGGCATACACACAGTATATGTACAGTACCGACGTACGAAACCTTTTTCGCTATTTATTAAAATTTCGGTCATCGGGCGATCAATTTAAAAGTTTCCAAAAACGTTACCGGTCCTTTCTTACGAGTACACTCGTTTCTTCCGAAATAATATTTTCGCGATGAACTGTTAGAATTAGTTGATTTATTCAATCGCCGTCACGTCGACTAATGCTAAAACAAACGTTAGAGCTATCAGATGTTGAACATTATCGATACTTCTTAACAAATCCAAAAACCGCAAATCGTCGCGATAACCAAACTGAATAGACAAGATAATTTTGATCGCACCACCGTTTTGAACGTCAGACACGCACATTTTGAAAAAACCAATAGTTGTGCAAAAAAAATACCAATTTGTCCACAAATAAGTGAAACGAAAAAGGAATTCTGAAATTTTAACCTCAAAACCAAACATTTTAATCGGAAATATTAAAAAAAATTGAATTTGTCGTAGTCACATAACTATATAAATTTAAAATTTTACTCGATAATTCGACTTTTTCTTTCCTACATTTCTTATTGCAATTATATTAGTAAGTAATCTTCGTTTGTCTTTTCATCGGAATGCGTATTATATTTCATCGAATTTCATTTGTTAATCAAGTACCACAGTATTTTGCAATATATATTTGTTAATTGATTACAGTATTATTCATTTGTTCAGAACTGAATCAATTGATCCGAAATATTTTACGAGGTAACCGAATTATTTATGACATAAACTAATCAATAAATTCGACATTCATAAATCATAAGCTATAATTCAACAAAACTTATTTAATTTTTTCAACATAATTTTCTTATCACAATATAAAATTAAAATATTCAATACATAAACATCAATAATATTTTGAAATTTTATGATGGCATAACTATGCTAGTGTTTAAAAAAAAGGGAAAAAATTAAAATTTATAATCGTAACAAGAATCATGTACACGTACGAGATATGACTATGAAACATGGTTTAAAAATAAAACTAACGTCCGTTCAAACCACAATTACAATTGTATATGAATGTACAACTTGATGGACAAATACGACGAACTTTAACAAACTACATTATTTGGTTTTACAAAAACAATTGTGTAAAAATATGAAATTTTGTTCGTTAAACATTATCAAAATACAAATGTATTTATAAAATTTCCATACAGATATCATTTCACGTAAATATTTATAAAATATATACATATTACAGAAATTTTGTGCATGGAAACAAAATCGTCTATAGGATTGTCACCCATAAACACGGTCGTTTAGGTCAGTAATAAGTTATATCTGCAACTATGGTAAGGCTAGACAGCCCTAAGTATTACTCAAATAACCGTGTACATGGTCAACAGCAACAATTAATAATTACTTAATATATAACAGTTGTAATACTTTTGTGCATCATCCACAATATTAGACAACAATATCGTTTATAGAATTAATACATTGTACATGTCCGACAGTAAAACAATATTACGAATCAAAATAATGTTACTACGACTAAATATGATTTCAATAGTACAATTGAACAGTGACGCAATCGAATAGTTCATATATAATGGTGTCTGTACGGTACAGTGCCATACTCAAATATCAGTCATCGATAGGTAAGGTTCAAATTGTCATCCACTAGAAGTGACACACCCGATAGATCCCAAACGACGGTGAGATGGAAAGCCATATTACTCAACACAACTAAATACTCAAACAGGGCAAAAAACGTATAAACTGAAAAATGAAATAATCGATTAGGTTAGAGCAAAATACGCATTAGGAAATGATAAATAAAAAAAAAATGTTCATTTTTACGTATACACAATGGATACGTACCGCCGGATTCACAATAAGCATTGTGACGCAAAAAGCAGTAACCACCAATAGCAAAACAACACATATTGAACGCCGTAAGACATATTTTGTATTTTAATGATCGCATTTCCAATTTTGTCATCAATGTCTTCGTAATGCGACCTTTCTTCAATAATACAGAAGAAATAACCATATTCAGTTCAGACGCACAGATGAAAGTTATAAAACTTTTTTCGTGAATACCTATAACAAAAATAATATACATTTATTTGAAAAAATTATATATATTTTTCATAGAATTATTTGATGATTATATTAATAAACATCTACTTTTACCTAAACTAAATAAAAAGACGTAGTTATTGTGTATATTTCAATTGTTAAAAGCAAAATATTTACAATCTTTGCTTATTTCGCACTAAAGTAAATTACTCAGATAAAAAATTTAATTTAATTTTAAGTAGTAGTAATTACAATAGTATAAAACTTGCATTTTAATCACAAATATAGAATTTTACGAATAAATGTCAATACATTTTGTGAATAACTTAAAGATACCAAGGATTCAATCAAATGTACTAGGAAAATATATTTAAACGCAACTCAAATATTTTTTAAAAACGTACCTACTAGCAAAAATAAAGAAATGGGTGTATATTTTGAACAGTCATAAATTTTATAATTTATTGCCATATTTGTTTGTCATTTAACAGATTGAGAAATTACTCATATATTTATGTTTCAATAATTGAAATTAATTTGTATAATTTAATCGCAAAATAAACATATATTATAAAATAATTATATATAGTATATAAATAATCATTTTATATACATCAAACTTAATTTTACTCATACAAAAATCATAATAGATACCTGACTGTTAAATAAGAATAAAAATATTCATTAAACAAAAATTTAATTAATACTACTTAAATGTAAAAATCAAATATTTAATTTGTAGTAACATATAGTTATTACAAAAATTATAAAACTCACTTAAGTTTATTATACTTTATAATACTCACTGTAATTATGTAACGAAGTAAATATTGATAATATAACCAAAGAGCATATTTCAACAGTGCTTAAAAATCTTAATAAAACTACACACCAATGTAATGATGGCCTAATTATATTATTATAGTATTGGTAATATATACCAATCACAATAAGTCTTATTGGACTATGAGCAATTATCACAAAAGTCCAAAGAAATCGTTGTACCGGGTAGTTTCCTACAGCTGTCGATATTGTCGGTAAGTAGTTTTTTACCTAAAAATATTTACAAAAAATTAAAAAAATAAATAATGTTAACGGAACATTCTATATATATATAAATGTCTTCAGCAAATACAAGCATACTCGATGACCACAATGTGTCGATGTAGCATCATCCAATTTGAAAAATATGGTCCATAAAACGCAGAACATAAAGGTAATCAACACGCTGAATAAAGTGACAATTGAGAGACAGTTCACTTTAATCTGAATTAAAAATCGCTTATCTGATTTTTCTGGACACGAAGCCGAATAATTTTGGATCATGCTCGTTATTCGTCGTAAATCATTCATACTGAAAAAAAAATTTTAAATATGAACTCGTGACATATATGAATAAAATAGCAAAAAATACACAAACTGGTTAATATTTTTTTCGCATTAATTATTTTTAATAAAGTGAATCGTCATACTTAAAAGAACTAAAAAATTGCCAAATAGATTATTATAATTTAAATGTTTTAAAACTAACCAATTGAAACATTTGTGTTCTTAAAACAACGAATTATTTGTTTAAAATTAAAGTTAATCCAAAAAACGGTAAACCCCTTAAAACAAATGTACTATTTTGTTCTAATCATAATGTGAAACATTGGAGCCACAGTCACAAGTCAACAAACCACAAAGGGTAAAACAAAATCAATAAATCAATAAACACAAACGCGGCTGAATATTTCAAAACAATTTTGTTTCGCAATTATTAACTGGACATTGAACGTTTTGTAAACAACTAATAGAACGATTTCGATTAATCAATCGTTCAATAAATATAAACCGTAATCAATTATTCGATACAAATTGATGTTAGAAAAAACTACCCTAAAGCACGCAACTTAAACGTAGAACAGAGTTAACCGAGTTTACTTAGTGCGAACGATTTTTAGAACGAAAACTAAAAAAAAAACAAACGGACTACGCACGGTACAAAAGAGAATGTTGTTCGCTTACTCGTGCTGGCGGCAAGCTACAGTCCGGTTTAATTGAATCGGCTACTAAAGGACGGCCGACGAAGTGCTGTTGCGCTCAAATTCGTTGTTATACAACAATCGAACACGTTAAGCGGCGGACACGGCACCACTAAGGAAATCATAATAAAATCAATTTGAACCAATAAAATATTTAAAACGAACTACGATGCGCGGGAGGAGCGCGCCCGGGTCACCGTCCATAATTCGAACGGACCGACGGTCTCCACCACATTGATAACGTTACGCGCACCGCGTTTGTGTTTCGTTCGTTTGGCCGATAACGGAGACGGCGACAGTATGACCGTTTGCGAGGAATTGACAAACGCGTTTAATATTTTTCGAAGCCCTCAGTTATCGTCGGACGCTGTGACGCCGCTGGCCGGCAATCCGCAGACGCCAATGTTTCGCGACAGTACCTTCCCGCATGATGGCGAACCGAGAAACGCGTTCAATGGGTAACTCAAGATTTCGCTTCAGAACACGAAAACGACAACTGTTTTTTCCGATACGAACACTCGATTTAGAAATCTATTTCGGTAGTGGTGGGGATGGTAGGCAACCCGACGCCCGTTGAATAATTTTTTGTGATCCGCCAAAAGTCGTTCAATTTTCACGACACTTCAATAATATTTTCGTATTGCTCGTGATCTAAAAATCTGAATAATTTAAGTTAAACAATAACAAAACGAATTTTCTACAATATTCGATGATTTTCGTAAGCGCGGTAAAGAAATAAAAATTATTCCGAAATCCATTTCTATTGGACGTTATTAACAATCATTCACAAATGGAAGTGAATTAAACTTCAACATTACGCCTTACTAAAAATTAATATTCCAAAATGTTTTATAGTTTGTACAATTTTACAATAGTTTTCCCATATCCAAATTTAGGGAAATCAGACAATTTGCGTGACAAATTATAGCGACGATTGCATGTATATATGAGTGTGAGTAGACATTTTCGATTTTGAAGTACAAAAAACGTAAAAACTCCTTAGTTATTTACACGCCATGTTAGGAAACTCCGCCAAAAATCTAAAACCTGATATCGGCAAATGGATAACTTAAAGCTAGCGACGAAAAATTGTAATAGTTCACAATTTCACGATTAAAATATTTTTAAACGACATATTATAATTTATTCTTAAAAGTAACTTTTTTAAATTCAACGCCTAAACTGGAGGTGCGTACTTATATTAATGTAATACAACATTAATGTAAAATGATATTACAATTGGTAATAGTAATAAAATTATTAGTATTATACGTAAACATTTTTTTAATGTGACCCTCCTCAATGATGAAAAATTGAAAAAAAATATGGCCCGCGCGGTTAAAACAATGTTGATTCCTGCTGATGGAATATTAGGTATTGCCTAATGACCTATTCTTTTCGATACGTCGGGAGCTTAAATTTTCTGGTTCATATTCAATTTAATAACACCGACCAACATATGGTTTTAATTGTCCTGATTCGATAAATACTATAACTAAAACATACAACCGTAATATTATTATTCATATAAAACACGTCGAATAATGTCGAAAATTAACGTGTGCCTAAGTCATATATATGATAAACATTAGAACACCGATAACAAATATTTTCGGACCTTTAATCGCTGTATTATATTTGTATAATATTTGTTATAATATAATAAAATGCTTATTCCTGTATAATATATACATATATTGTATAGCATAGGTATAGCATATACCTATGCTATACAATTTTATGCAAGTATATAATATAAATAATTACTGCACGATACTTTAGTAGTCTATATGTAACCGAATTATAAGTATGATTCTACGGTAAATTAAAATGAATATATCTATAATTTTTTGTTTTTGATTTCATAATAACTACGTAATACATCGTCATAGAGTAAAAATTAAAACCCTGAAATATATAACCCAATAATAATAAAAGAAAAGAAAAAGGTTCCATGTTTTTCCGTTGAATGCAAGTCGGAACGTCTGATATAGTTTGAGGTAAACGTGACACGGTTTTGATAAATTTAATATATTTTATTAAAACGAAAAAAGACACGTCGTCGTGACAAGATTAATTTTTCGGATTAATCGATTGAAAAAAAATTAGAAAGTTTAAATTCAGATCTCTTACTCAACCGGATACTATTATTTAGAAGAAATCTAAATATCTTGCTAACGGTAGTATCAATAGTAAAAATTTTATAAAAATATATATATTGCTGTAAAACATTACATTAAAATTCATGAAAATTGTAAACGTCCAAATAATATTAAAAAAAACACTACACTTACGTTTCGTGTTCAGAACAAAACTATCGGCTACAATAATTTAGAATTAAAAACAAAAGTACATCTAATTAGAGAAAGGAAAACATTTTATATGGTTAGACTTATCCAAAAACAATTATTCGGTAATTGGAATAATTATATTTTACGCCATCGATAACATTTTAAACTTATTATTTTATTATTTTATTTATTAATAACCGCATACCAATTAGTACTCGTTAACGATAATATTGACAATAACACTCTTCACACTACACTGTAAGAATTGATAGTTTAAGAAATATGTATATAACATGATATATAATCATTTCCAAACCAATATTACAATAAAATAGGTTCGAATACAATATTCTTTTCGTTTTAAAAATTCGTAATATTTAAATTTATTATCGTCAGACCAATATATATATATACCTCCTTAGATAATAAATTTACAACATTTTTTAAACTAATATAATTTGTTGAGTACTTTATAAAAGAGATACGCCAAATTACATATGTAAACAAAAACACAAAAACCATGTTTTTATTATTTTACCAGGTGTAATCATAATATTATAATAGCTACACAACAATCTAAATGTAGTGTTAAAACCTATCTTAATAACAAACGGAGTACCCACTCTTCGCTACATTGTTCCATATCTTCGTGAAATAATATTTAGTTTAGCTACGTAATGCTTCCGTCGGCGACCAATAAATGTCTATATATGTATTGTATAACGTCACTCGTGTGTAGTAAAAAATATGGAAATTATTTTAGTCGTATTTGTTCAAAAAAAAAAAACAAAAATTTGTCTTGTAAAAATTCGTAACTCACTTAAGTAACAAAACGTACAAAATTAAATTTGTCACTCGCGTACGTCGATTAAATTTTTTTTTTCCATAAAGTCGTATCATTGTCATCATCATCTATCGTAGTTCCACAACAGAATGAAATCAGTTTTTCATTATATCAGAAACTATGGACGGAAATACTGATAACTATATATTTATTCGATATTATATTTTTATTCGTTTAGTTAAGTGGTCGGTAGTCATTGTATTCGATTGATAGTAATTATTTAAAAAACATGTATACATTATTATATATAATAAAATGTTTATAGATAATAAACATTATAATATATATATATATATATATAATAATAATTTCGCTCTAACATATTATTCGTTTTGTGTTTAAATTATATTTCTTTGATTATTTAAATTTATAACTTGTACTATAACCCTATTATTTTTCTTGTTTTTTAAACTTAAACAACAATATTAGTGTGAGAGCGTAATTTAACACACCGAATATATATAGATTAAAATAAACTATGATGGTGTATAAAAAGAATAAGAGTTAAAATAAATTTTATTCCGGCTACATAACCATTCAAATATAGGAGTTGGCGATATCTACAGGCTTTAAAAAGCATATATCTTTAGCAATTTCAAAATTTGACAAACTACGATATAACGACGATTTTAACATTAATATTATGTTGTTTCAATTATCTATTGAACGTAGATTTTCTGGTTAAAATGTACAGTCGGTGATTTAAATATGTCTTATTAAGAATATGTTCTCGATGAAGTTAGAAATAATAGTTTATTTTGAAATTAAATTGTGTTCGATTGTGTGTATAGATTATAACAAACAATTGAACGGTGCTTGGACGTAGAATTAAAAGTATAGAAGAGGCGATTGATTTTCGATATTTCAAATTAGCAATAATTTCTCGTTGAAATCGAGTTATTTTAACGTAAAGATTTGAACTTGAATTAAAGAATTATTATTTGAATATGATTTATTCGTTTCAAGAAATGAAATAATCGTAGTTCGTAATTCACACAAACAAGTAGATAAAACAGAGTCTATACATATTATTTTTTCATGGACGATATTTCAATTAATATTACTCGGAGAATAATCTATATGTTCAAAAGTACGAAGTACAAGAAAAATATATATATATATATATTTAAGAATCGTAATTGTGCGTTGGGTGGATGCTATACATTGTATATAAAACGTATAAAGTTTTCGATATTTTAATTTGCCGAAACCTATAGCTAATCGAAAATGGAAGTAAACCCTTTGTTCCATTTTACTATCAGTGTGTTGAAACACATGTTTCACACATTTTTCATAAATATATATATATATATATATGCATATAATAACGAGTAATTAATATTAATATTATACAAACAAATTATAAAACGAATTGATTTTGCACCTGTAATTGCAAAATAATTGGATATACCATTACAAACGAACACAACGAAATAATAGTAGACTTTCTACAAGTGAACCGAGCGACCATTACATTTTTCCAATACGACAAATAATAAGTCTTTTAAACAAAATCGTACGACAAGCAAGTTCACACGTTACTGTATGTTATTGTATGCATTTATAATACCCGCATTATTTAACCACCAAAATGGAAATTTCCGTCACAACTGTAGTCGGCATACGACTGTTGCTGTTCGTGGTTACATTTTTCTATTGTTGGTGCACAGTATGAATTAGAGTATTCAGATTGCGCTACATCGTCAACAATTGTTTAGGTGTATTGCCGCACACCGTTGCATGGAAGCATAAAAACACCCATTCCCAAAAAGATTTCGATCAGACGATCCCTGCTTTCCATAACGATCCAAAAAACAAATTCTGGTCGTTTAACGAGACCGACTTGATATTTACCTACCATAATTCGTACGTATGTATATTTCATTTAAATCTACGATTCGTTGTAAATTAATTTTGAGTATCGTTCGGTAAATTCGTAATCGGGGCCCGTTATATATTATTAAATAGCTACGTGTGTTATTTTTGGCATTTTGTGTAGCCTTAATATTATGTTTATGCTACAGAGTTATGAAGAATAATAATTCAATTGAAATTAAATATGGTGAAGAAAATAAAATAACCGACAAATGGTTTCATGGTAAACCTCTTAAAGTTATAACCCACGGGTGGCGCGGGACACCATTAAGTATGGTTTTTAACGTAAGAACAGGTGAATATAAATTATTATATTGTATTTTATTAAATTTGGTTTTGGTATCTGTATTAAAACTAAATTTGGGTGAATTATACATTTGAAATTCGACAATTCTTTCAAAGGTAATGCATTGTACTATTATAAACAGATGTAACTATATTATAAGTAAGTATTTAAAACGTTACGTTTCTAATATTCAGCTTATTTAGAAACTGGAGACTATAACATTATCTCCGTGGACTGGCACCGAATATCATCTAACTTAATATATTTCATATCGGCCAGTGCAGTCACTGAAGTGGGTAAAAGTATTGCTAAATTGTTAAAAAACTTTGTTAGTCTCGGAATGACAAGGCCATCTGATATACATCTTATTGGCCACAGTCTCGGTGCTCACGTTATGGGAGCGTGTGGTAATGCTTTTGAAAATCCGGAGAAAATTGGAAGAATAACAGGTGATAATCTATCGTGAACCAAATTGTCTTCGATACACACACACAATATAAATATACATTATATGATTTGATAGGCTAAATAGTGTTATGAATACTAATATATTGTCATATCCTATAAAGGTTTAGATCCTGCCTTACCAGGATTCGAGTTTATACCGTGGATAAAAAGACATTTGAACGCTTCTCATGCACAATTTGTGGACGTGATTCATACTTCAGCAGGGACATACGGATATTTAAAGTCTTTAGGAAGTGTTGATTTTTACCCAAACAACGGTAAATTCTTCCAACCGGGGTGTTTGAAAATAAAATACGCATTAATGAAAACTAGTAAGTTGATAATATAATTGAAGCCTAAATGGCAGAGCTCGAAAATTATTTAATGACAGATAAGCGAAACTTAATTTTTGAATAGTCGATTAAGCGACAAATAATTTTTAAAGATGTTTAATTCGATATGTATCATTTATCATCTATTTATATATGTATGGTCAACTGTTATATTAGTTAGATTTAAGTATTTTTTGACATACCGATATTAATTAATTTTCGGTTACCATTCCTTTCAGTCAAATGCAGTCATTTTAGATCGATACATTTTTATATAGAATCTGTGTATAACAACAAATCATTTATAGCTACTAAGTGTACGTCATGGTACAATTATAAGAATGGCATTTGCAAAAACAATGAAAAAAGTCCAATGGGAGATGGTGTAGATCTTAAGTAAGAACGAAATTTATAAATTATTAAAACAGGTCTAACTGAACCTAACGAACATAACGTGTTTAGGCCAAATGGTAAAATTCACATATTCGTATCGAATTCAAAATTTCAATAATAACAACCGTTACAATCTAAATTAATAAATCGGTATTCGATTTAAGATCTAGTTTAAAGTATTTAATTGACATACGAATACGTTTTACCAAATTATTTTTACACGGATTAACTTTCCCGTGATTTATAATCACACGTCAATATTGTTTAAAATTAAATTTTGCCGACTTTTAAAAACCAAAGTAATTTTGTTTTACTTAAAATATCAAAATAAATCAACAAAGGCTCGGTTTCCCGATAATATAATTTTCACATTATATATCGCGCGATAAAACTATAGTATTCAATACGGAATTCATTAACGGGAAAACTTTTAATCGGTCCACGGTTAATTGTATACGCAATTAACGTAATTAGTGACGTAACGAACTCGAAATTATCGCGAAACAAATTTCATTTTTATCGACCAGCCTCCTATACCATCGAACGTAATTAGCTGACATTAAAATACACCTTCACTACGCCACGATAAAAAAAAATTGTCCTGATATTTTGGAAGCAATTGTTTCTCTAATGACCGTTCGCCTCGCCACTGCAGTAAAATACACGCCGTTATTAAATGATGACTAAAGACTATTACAGATTAGCTTAGTTATTATACGTACACGTTTGAATGGCCAAACAAATGCCAAAATCGCGTTATTTACCGTAACGATTTTTGTTTAATCTATTGAAAAATATTATAACTTTTCAGCGCAAGAGGTGATTATTACCTGCGTACCAACGCTTATAGCCCTTATGCAATCAAGGACGATTAAAATTACGAAAAATCTTATACAGCGTTTTGTATAAGTATAAAAAATGACAATAACATAACAAAAAATACGTAAATCTCGTTTAAACGAAAAAATTATTTGAAAACGTCAACGAATTATCAATTAAAATAAAAATAAATATTAACCGATTTCTTTAAACAAAATGACAATCGACATTTTACGTTTCTTTTTTTGTATTTTGGTGATGTTAAATATGAATTAAACGTATAATCATAAAGGCTAAATATAAATGTAGCAATTTAAACGATAATTTATTCTTTGTAATCCCGATATATATATATCGTTTATTATATTTTTATATCATCGATATTATTTGTACTTTGAATATTAACGATTGATTTCACGTCCGAAGAGACAAACGAACGAGTTTTGCGCGCATTGTATACCTAAATTGTTTTCCAATTTTCATTCGTGTGCTAAATTCACCCGCTTTGAAAGATATCCGGCGCCACCGGTTCGACCACCATTATACGAATTACGACGAACGATTTTTCAATATCCGATAGATACTTGACCGACGGTTAAAAAAACGAAAATCGAAAAACGTACCGACCAAGTGCAAATTGCGATCGGAAACGTAACCCGTGCCTGGAGGTACACTTCTCGTAGTCAATCTATACGAAGAAGTATGTACGCGATAGTCTAAATAAATAGCGAAGAGAATCTCGTCAATCGCGAAATTTGTATATCGAAGTCGGATCAATAATCCACGAAAGTAACTTACCCAATTTCGGGGTTCCGGTTGCGGTAAATACCGTACGATCGGTGACGTCACGTGCAGTTGACGAATCTCCAAAGCACCGGAACGGCGCGTCGTCACCTTATCACCATTATGTGTTTGATAACGATCGTCGGAGCGAAAAATAACGATTCGCGATTTGTTTTCTCGCGTGTTGTCGCCGCTTCGTGCGGCGTTCGCTCTTTCATTGCCAAAAGCGATCGCCCGCGCATTCGTGGTTTAGCCAATACTTTGAGGGAATGTCAACCACATTGTCAGCCTGCGTCCCCTCGTTTCGTTCACGGAAAGGATCACGTAAACAAAACATCGTCGTCGTTAACAATGGAAACTTCAGCCGATTGCTCGATGTTCTCTCTGAGTCAGTCGGACATTTGTCGACTATGCGGAATTGGGTACACGTCCGGGTTTTCCATCTACGAAAAAGCAGATGCCGCTGAATTGACCGTTGCCGATCTAATTAATCGCTATTTGCCGATTCAGGTGAGCGTTTTCACATCGAACCGTCGAGTAACTCCGCGTCGCAAAAATGTTCACTGTATGGAAATGGTCGCGGTTTGAATACGACGCGAGTTACCCGTTCACTCGTGTGTTATTGATTAGGTCAATGTTGGCAGTATATTAATTGACATTGTTCGTTTATTGTCCATGCCTGTCCAGGTATCCGACGACGACGAATACCCAAAAATCATATGCTCCAACTGCAAATGTCAATTAGACATGCTAGTGAAATTCATGGATGATCTGTTGGATGGACAAGCATTCTTGAAAAATGTACATAACATGTACAAGTCTAAACAATTCGCTCCTGCCGAGTATGTACATTCTGTCGATGAACAATTAACAACTTCCAAGTGTAAAAGCAACGCTGTGGAATTCGTATGTGACACTTGTGGATTAACATTGGCTCATAAAAACGACTTAAAGACCCATCTAAAGTCTCATCGCGGTAACCAATTACAGATCGAATATCCAACAAGGTTGTATTAAATGCTCGCATGCTTATGTGGTATTTTTTTTTGTTTTTTAACAGAGGAACAACCGATTGAATGTATCGTGGAAACATACGCAGTTGGACGATTTTCGTGCGAACATTGCAATAAAACATTTGCTCATAAAAGTGGACTTAATACACATTTAAACACGCATAAAGGTATCAATTGTAATAATGTAATTTGAACGTAATGATCGACATGGTCATATTTGTGTATTGTTGGGATACGGTGTATAATTTATATATACTTTTATTATTTGTGGATCCAATAATTTTTGCATCGCTTATTCACAATGTTAGATCGTTTTGTTATTTATACAATAGAATCTATAAAACCAGTAGAATCTCTATAAATCAAACATCAAAAAAGATGCCAAAAACTTCGCGTTATAGAGTTTTTGTCTTTGGCAGATTTTGATTTGACTTGTAAAGTTTATGATTCATTTTAACTAATTTTGGGTTATAGAGGTCAAATAAATAAAAATTCAAGTTATAGATGTAACAAACATTTTTATATTTATTATTAATCAAATTTTTATATTTATAATAAATCAATATTATTTCAAAACATCTTTAAAATAAAAAATATATGTAGGTATTAAAAAAAGTTTTTTTTTTTGGATAATTTGGATGTTCTCTATCTATAGCATTGTCTAAGATGTAAAGAGGAGAAAATTCTTGTTCTTCCGAGTTGCTGGTTTGCTCTATAAAATTCTGTAAAGTATTTAATGCTGTTCTTGCCTCTTTGATAGAAACTCATGGACTGCATGTTGTATTATTCGAGTCTTCTGTCTAAATCATTAGTTTCGGTTTTCTGAGCTACTAAATTGATAATTTTGTAATCAGATAATGTTCTAGCAGTCATAACAAACTCCTCAAAGGATATTCCTGATTCAGACACTATATTCCATTCTATAGGTGGTGAAATAGAAATATCTTCGACTTCAGCTCCTTCTATTGACGACGATGGAAAACCACAGTGTACATAACAGTTTTTTATAGAATTCGTAGTTACATTTTGCCAGACTCTATCAGCCATTCTCATAGCTTTCAATACATTTCTAGTAGAATTATTATTTCTTCCATATTATCTAACATGTTTTTGACAACTTCTTTTCGATTTAATGACTTGAAGTTTTTAACGATGCCTTAATTCATAGGCTGTAAATTTGATGTGATATTGGCAGGTAGTTATTGGATTTCAACTACTTTAATTTATGGAATATCATTGTGTTGTACAATTATTAACGAATAACAGTATTTTTCTTTTTTCTTTAGCCATTTTCTTGTCAATATTTATGAGCCAAGTTTTTGAAAATCACAAGTCATCAATGCTTTTATATTTGCTTCATATTTCAAAGGTAGGAATTTAAATTTTGAAAATAACAAGTTTTTTTGGCTTTACCAATGATTAATGGTAGAAATTTTTCTGTGCCTGACATGTTTGCTGCTAGCAAAATAGTTAAACGTCCTTGCTGTGCTTCTCACCATGACATTTATCATTTTTAAACGTTAGTTTTATTAGGGAAACATTTAAAAATAATCTCGTTTCGTCAGCATTGAAGATATCGTTAGATTCGTAACCATATAACATGCTTTGCATTCAATTTTCCATTTGTTATAGGTTTCAATGTTGACACTTACACTTTCCCTACAAACTTTTAAAAACTTTTGGACTTTTCTAGCCATTCATTACTGACCCTGAAATTAGCCACCCCCAATGATTTAGAGTACATTTCAACTTTTTCTTGTAACAGTGGTCTACAAATACTGATATTTTAGTTCCGACATTGCTCAAACCATATTAGTAAGTACTCTCCCAAGCCGATAAATTCTGCAATTCATAATCTTTTGCAGGACAAATTTTGAATGTTTTGAATTGTTTTCATAACGTCTAATTCATTTTTTATTATTGTTGAGAGAGTACTCATTGGTAGGCCAAATTGTTCAGCAACATCTTTCTCCTTTTGATAGGTCTTTACAGTTTCAAGCACTTCTAACTTTTCAGCGAGACTCAAAGTTTTCAGTTTACATTTCACAGCACTAATATTTTAATAATTTTATTGGTAAACTGTTGTAAAAATTGATGTGTATTGCGGTAGAACCAAACTACTATTGACTTTTCGATTGACAACAAATAAATTGCTTCGTTAAAGTTCAAATGAAATGAATAATAATAATACATACCTAAAATGAAATACCTGACATCAAACAAGCAAACATGTGTTAATGTCAATCATAAATTCCTTTATCATTTATTAGAATTGATAATCCTAATTATTTTAAAGTCCTAAATTGTTTTCTAAGAAACAACGATGTACATTGTTAGCAAATTTTCAAAGTCAATAACCTATTTTTCTTCAAGCTATAAAGGTAATAAATTTCAAATAATCGAATTGTAAACATTAAATAAAACATTACTATGGTCGAGATACAGAGATCCAATTAATTTTTTCGTGTTATAGAGGAAAAATATGTACCAAAAGGGCTTGTAGGGACACTGATTATTTCGACTAATAAATGGTTGAGATTTGAGTAGTAGAGGTTTTGGAGCTTGAAGAAAAGGGAACAAAACTTTTTTTGACTTATTGAGGTTTAACATAAAGAAGTTCTACTATTGTAGCTCGTTAAAATATTTCTCTTCGTATTTGCCAATAAATTTATTTAAATACATTTATAATTTTCACGTATTATTGGTTTAGGTAATAAAAAATATAAATGTAAAGTATGCAATAAAAGGTATTATCAAAATGGAAATTTGCAAGAACACATGCGCATACATACCGGAGAAAAGCCATTTAATTGTGAATACTGCTCGGTAGCATTTAGAACATCATCTCAGGTTTGTATACTTCAATATGGTAAATTATGTTTGTGATTGATTTTTTTTTATGCCTTTTAGTTGAAAACTCATGTTCGATGTCATAGTGGCGATAAACCATACAAGTGTTCAGTGTGTGAAAGGTCATTTTCGCATAATAATACTCTGAAAAGTCATTTGAGACGTCATTTCAATGATCGACAGTATAACTGTGAATATTGTCCAAAAAAATTCATCGACCGTACAGCACTTGTCAGACATTCTCGTACACATACAGGTACATATTATATTTTTTTTTTAAAAAAAAAACATTAATAAAAAGTCATAAATTTAATGAATTAATAAATAAAACAGAAGAATTAATTCGATTGTTTCAAACATCAAATTTTACGGTGTTCATATGTAATAATAAATTATGTAATTAATTCACCGATAAATTTTTGTTACAATTATAATATAAAATTCTAAGTAGAATAGTATTGTAACTAAGTGTTTAAAAATTCAAAATGGAATCCTAGTTTTATTGTTATG
>JAIPRN010002683.1:0-27884 GCA_025469175.1 Geopemphigus sp. TES_GeoC_2020 | reverse complement strand
ATACTATGACATACGAATATATAAAGTGGTTTTTACGAAAATTATTTTATATTAGCGAACTCGCAAACAACTCATGATATACAGATATTATTGTTTTTCATCGTCGTCGATTTCAGACGGGACGAAATTGTCGGGCTTTAATCACAAATTGATCCTAAAACTACATATATATATATATTATTCTTAATGTAATAATCGTGTTATTCTCTCTTATTATTAGAACACCGCAAAAAGGAGGGTCATTTCTTAACGAGTTTTTTCGGAAAACTCGTTTTACCATTTTCAGATACACTTCGGATATACGCACGTATATTTTACGATATAATAAAGTCGAAGACTATCGGGGAATAAAAGACATTTTTACAATCGTTAAGCTTCTCTAAAATTAGTTAGAAAAAAACAGTAGAGTAATTATTTTTCCATTAACGACTGTTTTCGCGAGCCTCTATAATAATAATATATTATTATTATTATTATTACCAACTATGTACAATAATAAATGTCGTATTACCACGCCCGGAAATCCGAGGAAATGCAATTTTAATGAAACGTGTCAACGCGGAAATCGCGTTTACATTCACGTGTCGTGTTAGAGTTGAACTATCTTCGACACTTTGTACACGATAAGAAAAACGATAACTCGACGCACGACCGAACTTCGAAAATGATTTAAAAAAAAAATGAACTGCGCGAATATCGAACGGCGTAAAATATAGCGGAAAAAACGTTAATGATTAGTTTCCGCTTCGCAACGCGTCCTCACTCGAACTGTTCTCAGCGACCGAAATTCTAGGTAGCTCGCCGGCCATTTCCGAGGCTAGATAACATACGAAATATCAGGTGAAAACGTTTTTAAAAAAAAACGACGTCTAAATTGAACAAATTTTCCGAAAAAAGAGAAATATACCGTATATTGTACGTAAAATTCGACGTCGGATCGAGTTTCGGCTTGGTAAGTACGTTGAAACGGCGTATCCCGGACACGGAGTTTCCAGTGACCCTGCGCGAAGTGCAGTCACGACGTTGCCAAATACACGCCGCCAGAGCGTTCGTTCCCCTCGGGACCAAGCGGCGTGGACAGGACGCGTACGCGTGACTACTATTATTATGCAAATCGTTTCCGATCCCGCGGCTGCCCGAAGAAATCGCTACCGATTAGTAACCGTCAGCGGGGTCTGAAATGCGCGCGCGCGCGCGTACATTTCGACTTGCCTCCTACACGTTATTATTACCGTATTCATACGACAATAATGGTCGTGGTCGTCGTAGCGTTTGATTACGAGGCGGGAGAACGCGTGGAAAAACGTTCGTCACGAACGCCTCACCACCCCTCGGCCACCGACAACGGACACTAACCGAACCGAGAGGCTCGAATTGCGAATTCCGACGACGAATCCGACATACGGCGACGGTGGCGGCGTTCCGTCGAGGGACGGTGCCGGGAGGGATTGCGCCGCGGGCCGTCGTCCGGCCGATTTATGGCCAGAAATTAGTACCGTGAAGCGAGGCCCGCGAAGGGTTACGGGAAGGGCGAATGCGTCATGTACGCCCGGGGTGACGTTTGACGCGCGTCGAAAACGTCCGTATCCGAGATCTATCGTACCGCGCGTATAAATCATCGTCCTCCTCCGCGCGCGTCATAACAATATCACGCTGTGGACACGCGCGCGCGTGTGTACAGTAATAATTAGCCAACCTTCGCGCGTAAATAAACGCGATAAATACGCGAACGTATCCGAAACGCCTAACCTAACGGCGCCGGCGTGTATGTAACAACATTCGCGGCGTATAATTATTATACGGCTAAACCGTAGGACGCGCGTTCGTAACACGTACGCCGTACCGTTCACTTAACCACGCGTAAATACTACGGCAAATTTGGGACAATTCGGTTGACCGAACGAATGCTATACGCTTTACGTTCTCGTGAAACAAAACTGTCCCGTTTTCGATGAATAAACATCGTGATCATAAATTTGAAAAAAAAACAATAACGCTTGTTACACGATTGACCCCCGCCGTTGTGGATTTATTACGTTTATTAAGGAGATAATTAAAACCGGAAGTCCGTTCGATCGCCGTTTAAAGCATACACGATCGGAGGGTGGTAAGAGCGCCGATTCGCGGAACGGGAAATGGGTTTGCGGCGATTATTTAGCGCGACGGTGGTGTTTTTTGTCCGTTTCAAAAGTTCACCACTCGAAAGGAAAACTGTTCGAAACGAACGCGTAAGCGAAGGAAAAGGCCGATAATTACGGAAATCGTGGTCGCGCGAGAACGGCCGATGACTTAGCCAAATGGTATCGCGCAGAAACGTAAACGATTCGAATACCGCGGCGTAAAAACGCAAAACGGAAATGACGAATAAAACGAAAACGCACGTGACGAATCGAATAGAGTTCAAATATGTTGAAAGCCGACCGACGAGTCAAACAAGTGACACACACACACACATGTTTATCTACACACGGCCGTATCGGTTTTACAATTGTTTATACGGTTTTTTTTTCGTAAACGGCCATTTTTTGTACGCTCCGCGGCCATGTAACGATAAGTTTATACGGACGACAGCCACTGACGTTACAAACGAGTACATTTTCGAAAAACTACTCGCGCCCCGAAAATAATTAACACGTCCCGTCGTGTATATTATTATACGGTATTATGTTGCGCGTGTACACGCACGCGGTTTCTTTGCCCTCCCACACCCCCACACCGAGGGGTGTGGTCGTGTGTTGTTCGGTGTTTAAAACACATCCGTAATTCGATCTACGACGCTCGAACGACGTATATTTTATGGTATACATCGTTCCCCCACCCACACACAAACGAACGATATCGTACGCGGCGTTTATTTTGTCGACGAAATGATTTACGCGCGTGTTACTATTATTATTATTATGCGTCGTACGAAGACGCCGAAAACCAATTCGGCGTCGGGACCGCTAAATATATTATTATTCGCTTCGATTCGAAAGCGTTTAAAACGATTTCGTTATCCGCGCGGGACAAACGAACGGGGAATAATAACGGAAGAAAAAACCAAAAACCGGCGCGCGTATTGTAGTTTATGCGGAGATTTTCTCGTTTATTTATACGCCGTACGGCCGAACGATGGGGCGGCGGGGCGGATCGAGATTACATCTCCGGGTATATACACGTAGACACACGCATACACACACGTATACGCATAAACCTTGTTTTTGTTTTTATGTTCGTTATAAATTTTCGGTAACACACCTTCATTTGGGGACCTTACATTATCGTTATTATTATTATTATTATTATTATTATTATTATTATTATTATTATTATTATTATTATCGTGTGTAAAACGACGGTTGACTTTTCTCTCGTTCGCTTCTTCACGAAATAATAACAATACTCGTTTTTCTCGCGCGCGCCTCTGAACACACAGCCGCGCCGCTTACGTATAATAATATACGCGGACGTGTATTTTCGTTTGTTTTTTAATTTTCGTTTTTTTGTTTTCGGAAAGACGCTCGCTTACTTCTACCGCGCTAATTCGTAACCACGAATCGCCGATCCCCGGGCACCCGATAATTTATTCGTCGTTTCGAAAACGGTATTTTTCTCTACTCGCGTACCTCTCGTCGGCTCGCGTTTTAAAAAAAACACCGACGCACAAAAGGTAGCGGCGTAGTATACAATACATACCGCGGGGCGTACAGACCGCCGCTCAACGGCTGACGCCACTGACTCATTCCCGCGGATTATACCGTTCGTCGTCCGATATACGCCGGGCCATCAAAAACTACTCTTTACGCCGAGGTCTACACTCCTCTAACTCTGACTAATCCTCAACCGTACGCGACTTTGGCGTGAACCACCGGGCTGTGAGTCCTGTCTAAAACATTTTATCGGCATCGATTAAATAACTAGAACGAAACACATTCGGACAACGTTGATATTGTTCGAACGAAACGGTTCAGTTTTCTCAGTGAATGAAAATGAATTTCTGAGATCCGACGGCGTTAATAAAATTCGCATAACGCGTAAATTATCGAACGCCTTGAACGGTCGTTTGCAGGCGGTACCGATTTCATATAGATACAAATAGCCGACGAAAAATAGTTTCATATTGTAATACTACGAACGCCGCAAGTCCGGCGTATACGACGGTTACGCCCATTTTTGTAATAATAACGCGAAAAAACCTCTTATTTTTCAATAAAAACGCGGGTGGAAATACGGTTTCTTGAACGATCGCGTGAATTGTCTTTTCTAATGACCACTGAAACGGACTGAAAAAATACGATATTTATATATATATGTTTTTTTATACGAATTTCTTAAAGGCAATTCGAACAACGACGGATCGCGCCCTCACGCTGACCGTTTTTTATAGGATTTACTTTTTCAGGGGAATAGTTATGGGTCGCGTTCAGCCAAATACCTATACCTATATATATATATATATACGTTTGCGTGTGTGTGTGTGTACAATAATATTGAATTACGATTTTATTTACGGATTCAATAAACTTTTATACTCGGTCGGGTGACGCGCGCACGCGCGCACACACGAAACCGAGCAGTGAGAGAGAGAGAGAGCTGCAGAGGGAATGAAAGATTGAGAAAGAAAGAGGTTGAACGAAACGCAAACAAAATACACGCCGAACGGCTGGGGGATAACGACGAAAGTTTGATTGTTGTAAAACGTTTCTTCGGCGCGATAGCGGTGCGCGAACATTGTATTTTCATAAACAAACGTGGTAAATTTGCCCGCGAGAAAATATATATGCACACACACGCACACGCGCACGCGTATATTATATATCGAAAGAAAATAGGGCCGAAGTATTATTGATTTATGATAATAAAACAAAAATTGGCCGAGAAAAATGTTCAACGTGAAACGCGACTAATGAGTGAAGGGCGCTACGGTGATTTGACGCGAATATTTCTAGAACAGACGAGACCCTGGATTCGAAAACCTAACTCCAAAACTGATCGACGCTTAGTCTAATCGAAACGTATTTCCAGTTGGCCCGACCATAGACTAAGCACACTCGCCTCTCCGGAATGAATTTAACCTCCCGATTTTTTTTTGTTCGTTTATAATGATCCCGCGAAAAAGTCGTAATAAATATTACGGCCGCGCTTGAACAAAAAAAAAACAAAAAAGGTGTCGGTATCGTTATATTTATTATTTTGGCCACCAACTATTCAAGTCAATTACAGTCAATTGTTTCCCTACAATTTGCTATCTCAATTCCGACAATTACGAGAACTTTAGGACACGCTGGAACGTATACGGTATTTTCAATGTCGAGGTACGAGCATTAATTAATAATTGCTATAATCCTCAATGGCGTGTCGTTGGATTTACGTTATTGTTCCTGATAAACGATCGGGAGACATATTCGAGTTTCGGCCTTATTTCACGACGAAATAAGTACGACGGTCGATACGTACCATTAACATATCACGTTTGACTTTCGGTATTTAAACGGTTGGTCGTCCTGTTCGTTCGTCGTCGTTCCGAATTAACCGTGCGTTCAAAATAAAGGAACGTATGAAGTTCGTCGGCTACGGGCTTACCTAAATAACATTATAGGGGAACTAAAATCCCCGAGGGTTAGTAACGAGAAACCGTCGTCGTGTCTTCGAAATCGCTACGACCATAACCGCGGTTACCGGTCAGGGTGTGTGTGTGTATATATTATTATAAGTACCGAGGCGTTCCGCGGTGGCGGACAAAAGACGATCGGAACGCGAGCTAAGATAAGCCGGCAAATTAATGGGAGGTGAAACGCGGTTAAACAAAAGTTTTCGGGAGACGAGCTATTATAGAATGTGTGTGTGTGTGTGTGTATGCGTGGGTGGATGTGTGCACGCGCGCGCAATACTAGCACTACTACGATCGCTATATGCTCGCGACGGCCGTGAGTAAAGCAATAAGGGATAACGAGGAGAACACGCAACGCAAACAAACGGGACAATCAACTTTTAATTAACGTCTCCACGGCGGTTTTCCGTTTATATAAGAGTACGTACGGAGCGCGTGGCGTTTGACAACGGTATTTATTACAATCGGGTTGAATTTTCGGCGGCACGGTGGCGAGAGAAACCGAGAGGGGGAAGAGTATCGAAAACCGTTTAAAATCCCGAAACGCGAAATACGTCAGCGACGAGACACGGTAAACGTGCATAGTTCTTTCGTGCACGGTAAACACGATAAACGCGGCGTCGGGGCGGACGAAACGACGGCGGTAATAATATCGCGCGCCTCGAACCGGACGACGATACCGTGCAATTACGAGTTCGCGTTCATGACGACCATCAAATTCGAAAATTATCGAGCGTGAGCGGTCCCGCGACGGCGACCGTGTAGGGAATCCGTTAGTGTTACGTAACGCGCGTTCTTTTATTATCGTGCTTAACGTTTCGGTCCGTTTTGCGCTTTCGTAAACGTCGTCGACCGGTACGTTAATCATTAAGTAGCGCGTATATGATAGCGTGTATACATATATACGTACATATAAATGTACGGGCGCGTATTTCTCGGGCCCGAAAACGACGACGTGACCGCCGATCGTGACGATATCGCGGAAAACAAAAACGAACGGCGCCCGCCGAAATTCTCGCGCGACGGTAAGACGTGTAATTTATATATATATATATAAGTCCGTCTCCGTTGGTCACGGTCACGACGCCACGTGTACGGACTTACGATAATACTGTATTATCTCGGCCGCGGGTGAAACGCGAACAAACAAACGATCGTATAGCGTCGCGCTACCACCCCAGCAACGAGAAATCCGCGGAAAACAATTTTCTCCGCCTTGGTCCCCGGTAAATTATCGTTATTAAGTTCGAAGGGTTCCGCCGTTCGCGGAACGTACAAGAATCGACGGCGTGTGTTCGTCGCGTTTACGGCCCGAGTACAAAGACCGCGCGCGCGTTACGAAAAACGTCCGGCCAAACGATAGTCGTCCACGTTGTTAAACTTGCCGACGGTTTAAGCGATATTTTCGTACGCGTAAAAATCGACTTGGAAGCGTTTCTAAACCAACGTTCGGCACGCGTCGTCCGTAACCGGTGCGTAAATATTTCGTAACGTTTTACACGCGTAAAAGACGTACGAAAAGTGGTGGCGACCGCACGCCGGTGTTCGGCGAAACGACGGGTCGACCAGACACGTCCAATATTCGCGCGGGACGGAAGAGGCGAACACGTTTCTGACGCGAATCCTCTTGAAATTTGCGGTCTGTCCTTTAGAGAGAGATCACAAAAAAACCACTTGTTACCTCGCCGCCCTCGCTATTATATATATATATATATTATTAATGTTGCGGCGACGCCGGGTTTATGCACGGTACACGTAGTGAGTGTGTGTCGCGCGTACAAGTCGTTAAATTTTTATTAAGCGAGTACGTTAAACTTAAAGCGAATTTGAACTCGTTATTACCCGACGCTGTTTTTTTTTTACTTTCGACTTAATACCGTACGCGCGTGTGTAAGTATTATAATATATATATATATATACACACACACGACTTATCGCGCCTAACCGCTATATTTTATATAGCGGTCCGCCGTTCTTCCGGATTTTTTTATTTACGTCGTTAAATTTTATTACGTTCGTTTTGTGCGCGTATATCGCGTAATTTATATTGCGTACTGTGCAAACAAACGCGTTGAATATTTCTCGCGCGCGAAATACAATCCGATTTTATGGCGTTTTTCGCGAAAACGGCGAGAGAACGCCACGTTGTGGTGGTGATGGTGGTGGCGCTGGTAACGTATATTTTGGACGTATATTCGCGCAACGGCGAGGGCGAGTTAATAAAAACGAGATTGTTATTCAAATCGTTTAAGCGAAACACACACGGGTTACGTTCGAACTCGTCGATCTCGGAAGAACCAAATAAATAATCGTCGTTGTCGCGCGACGCATGTGAAACGGACGAAAAAAGTCGAAATTAGGAACGTAATAATCGCCGATTCCGACGAAACCGAACCGTGGGAATAGCGCGCAAATAACGCCAACGTGACCGTAGTACGCCGTCGAATTTCAATAAGATTTCGAATTGAATTAAACGCGCTTGATTAATAATATTCGCCTCCGGCGTGTTACGCTGAATAACTACGGTAGACTGTAAAATGTTAAGGCACAACGCAAATACATACTGGTCACGAAGTTAATTATAGTTGATGACGGATTAACCTCCGTTAAAAAATCTTCTCGAACGATTAACTTTTTAAGTACCATCTGCCCTACCCCTCCCCACCCACCCACCCGTCCACTATTCGCCATTTGCAATCACGTTCCGCGGATAGATCTCGGGACTTCTTTTTTGCCCATCCGTTCTACGGATGCGCCAAAATAACGATAGAAAAACAAACGCGATCGATTTCAAACCTCTCGCGTTTCCGGGCCAACGCTCTTCGTTCAATTCTTAGCTCCGATCGAAACGACGACATTCGCCGCCGCGTGTCGCGCAAATCCTACGAGCCGGTTTTCAAACGAAACACGTCGGTATCTTACGCACAATTACCGTATATACGCGCGCATAAACGACGAATTATTCCAGAACGACGGTCGATTAAATACGCGAATCGACGGCGAGGAATTTACGACTTTGCGAAATTGACGTTTATATATATATATATATATATAACGCTTCGTAGTACGACGTACTGCGTTGATTGTCACACGAGCGTATTATTTAACCGACGAAAAAAAATCGAAATCGTTCGTACACGTTCCAACGCGCTTCTGAATTTTTAATAATATTTAACGCGATTATACTGTCGCTCGCATAATGTGTTTGTATGTGTGTGTGTGTGTGTGTGTGTGTGTGTGTGTGTTCAAGCTGAAAAACGAAGGTTATCAGTGTCGTACGAAAATCATTATTCGGAACGGACGGTGCGCGTAATATATATTATTGTACGCCTCGCGAGTTCCGTCAATATAGGATTCGAAACGCGTATAACCGACGCCCGAGATCGCACCCCATGAATTCGCGCGACACGAAACTAAACAAAAACGATTTTCGAATTATTCCTACCGAAATACGCGGAATTGTGTATCCATTATAATTGCGTACGGTCGATGTTGTTTTGTTTATGCGTTTTTAGGAAAAACCCCGAACGACTTTCCATCTGATTAAAACGAAATTTCGTTCGCCGCGTGAATAGTGCCATTGTCCGAAGATCGCGCGGGAAAATTCGTTTTAGGTGCCGCCGGAAGATTTTCAATATTCGTATCGAAATCATAAACGGTTTATAGAATACGACGGTGATATTATTATCGATCACTACGTCCGTTCGTCGACTACTTTCCAGGTATTTAATGGAGAGTATTATTTCGTAGGATAATGCGCGGAGATTATATCGTATTAAGGAGTTATTTTGTTTTCGGATTTCGTTGTCCATCCTATTATATCTAGAAGGACATTTGGTCGAAATGTTTAAGTTCAATCGGAGGTTGTTTAGTGTTTCTTAACGTATTGATATGTACACGGTTCGGAACTTTTTTCCTGTAAAATGGATCACTTACGGAGACTTCAAAAAAGGTTTAAACGCGAAGAAAATAGAAAGACCGTCAATTAAAAAGCCGTCTTACGCGGTGGAAATCAAAGATGTTCGAAAAATAAAACGGAGCTCTATTATATATCTCTGGCAATAGTAACCGTATTGTCGAAACTTTTTATAAATCGCAACTATAATAATACGCGTTCATATAAAATCCGTATAGTAAATCGTCGAGTATGATGATAATGGAAAAACGGTTACTATTATCTCGAAGGTACTGTTTATTTTATTTTTTGTTCGTTTTTGAAACGTTACGTTTACGAAATGTAATTTAAAAGTGATTACCAAAATGTTAAGAACTCGACAAATTAATTATAAACGTAAATAGATTAAACAGTCGGGTACACCGTACTTGATGTGAGTCACCAAAATATAATTCTTTCAATCGGAAACGACGACACCGGTCGAACACGATTTCCGACATGACCGACGAATAATAATCGTTACTTAAATTCGTATTTCGAGAGTACGGAAATGAACTGTACGTAAAATAATATAATACGGGCGTAATAACGAAAATAAATCGCGACAACGAACGCCGCTGATATTTACAGGGGTGCGACGTTATTATAAAACCCGTAATAATACGTCCGTATTTATTACACGCACACACGATAATATTATCGGAGTACACTGATAATAAACCAAAGAGAAAGCGAAAGGACAAAGCGACGAACGGACCGCGGCGGTAGTCAGCGCAATATAACCGTGACCGACGCGGCGCGGACGAGACGTATATAATTCGCGCGGGATAAAAAAAAAGTAACTAGGGGACCCTCTCGCGGCCGGAATAGGGTGAGACGACGATAAACAGAGCCTGTTTTGATTGCCGTCTCGGCGCGCACGAGGGGTTCGAAACGAACGCTGACAAATGAAACGAAACACCCGCGCGCGCAGCAATCAGGTTAGACGGCCAACGGATACGCGCGTTATAATTGTACGGTTTAAAGTACGTACGGGCGCGCGCGTACAGCACGTGTTTTATTTCCTATATATTAACGTGCGCGCGTGCGTCAAGAACCGTCCGTTTTACACGTTTCGCCGAACACCGGTGGTGTTTTCTTCCGCCGCCGTCCACGAAATAAATAAACGAAGACGAAATAAAGCTATCGTCCGTCCCCCGTGCGACCGAAACCCGAAAAACCTTTTACGGATAGGGCCGGGCGGTTTTTTTCTTTCCGAAAGAAATAAATAAATAAATAATCGCTCGTCCCGGGGCCCGTTGTTTATCGTCGATATTAATCGATTCCGTTTGTATACATATATATATAATATGTACGTATACGACGAAATACTTAATACGTACATATTATAAGAAAGACATTTTCGACGTTATTTCGAAGTATATATATATATACGTATGGTACCTAAGCGTGTTTTATAAAAACGAAAGTACAATATATCGATCTTAAATCTATTCACGACAGCTACATATATGTATATATATAAACATATCACGTTTAGCCAAGGTGGTTATTTTATTAATCGAGTCGACTAGCCACCGTTCGTTTGACACGGTTTTTGATTTTCGTGTTCGACCTTTGTATTATAATGTTCTTCGGGAAGGGGGGGGACGGTTTACTTAATAATAACGCCTACGTGAGACAAGCAAGGGTCCGGACGAAGGTGGCTCTAATATTTGAACGGCGAATGCCACGAAATATAATACTACATATAACGGCTATATAGTCGTATTTACGAAAAGCGGTACGATATGTAAAACAGCGGCTTGTAGGAAAAACTGCCTCGAATCCAACCTGTTAAAAGTAACCGGGCTGGTCCGTATCGCATTCGCGACGAGAGAGCGCAGAAATGAACAATTCAAGCGGATCACGACCGTGGCAACGAGCGGAACACCGAATTGAAAATATCCGGATATCTTGGACGGACGTTTAGGTAAACAAATAGGTAAAGAGAACCCGAACG
This sequence comes from Geopemphigus sp. TES_GeoC_2020, assembly GCA_025469175.1. Lineage (NCBI taxonomy): Eukaryota > Metazoa > Arthropoda > Insecta > Hemiptera > Aphididae > Geopemphigus > Geopemphigus sp. TES_GeoC_2020. The sequence continues at coordinate 16,394 of JAIPRN010002683.1, read as the reverse complement.
CTGGAAGTAATTCGTCGAGAAAATTAGCCGTGGACCTAAATGAGTAGGGGACGTGCCACGTGCACGGAGAGCGAACGCGCTGGCTTTATGTTTCTCAGCGGGAGTGACGAGGCAACTACTAATGAGACACCGCGAATAACGACGGAACGCTTAAAACCCACCCCGACAAGCAAAAAACTTTACAGCCTCGACGTTCCACCAATGATACGACGGGAAGTCATCGCCATGGTGAAACGAGGAAAACGAACGACTGATGGCCGACGTGAAATACCGCCGAACCGTCCGAAGTCGGGAAAAAGTCTCGTGCGAGCGGCACGACCAATAGCCGACCGAACGGACCGAACCAGAATAACAATCGCAGTTGTAAAAGATGAACAGAAGAACGACCAGTTTTTACCACCGGGATACGAATTGTGTCCACGCTATACGTCGTGTAGAGAAACAACGAACAACGTGACGTGTGTATGTGCGTTTAGAACGGGACACCGGTAAATTGAGCGCCAATAAACGACCACTAACGCACCCACTAAACTACTCGCGACGGTAAATGACGACGTTTCGCGCTCGAATATCACTAACCGAACCGACGGCGATTGTTGAATTTCGAATCCACAACTAAGGTATTCGAGTTCACATAACGCGTTAAGTCTTCGGTGAAATTTTCCCGAATAGATTCCGACGCTTCCGTTAGAACAGCGTCTGTCCCCGAACAAAAACGTGCGAACGAACGCGTCCGGGATAAACGATTTCGAGAGAGCGAATACATTTGGCAAAATTGGTTCGAGTATGGTCGGAAATAGGTAAGGAAACATCCAACGCGAATCTACGGCCGTACGTTTTTGTTCGTCACACCCGTACCGGCGCGAGCTGCTAAAACAGCCTACCGGCTCCCTGACACTTGACCGACACTTCGTTTCGCGTTACGCTAATTGTCGATCGCGATATATCGCCGTCGCAATATTACACTTTACAGTCTCGAGTTCACTTTCCGCCGGCTCGTTTTCGTAGCCTACGTAATCTACTTATAAACGATAAAGGTACGAAATAAAAAAAAAAACAAAAACTAAAACGCCGCAAAAGTCGTTATGCACTGACGATCCGCAGTTACAGGGCACCAATCAAATAGCCGACACAAATAAGGTACAACAATTTCGGAACGTGATACTTAGGACAATTGCTAATGCTGTCTCTACCGCTCGTTCACATCGAATTGTACAACACACGAAGATCGTTCGATGAAATCATTGGCGGACGAAGCGACGCGACTCTACAACCGTTTTCATAACCAATTATAAAACGACAACAAGGCACACGTAGAAAAACTGCGCGCACAAAACGGCCTCCGTAATAATCTTCGTCTAAAAATACATCGTGACTTACAAAAAATAAATAATTCGAAAAGTTTAAACGAATTTATTATTCGCGGGCGTCGATTAACGGAACGACCGAACAACTACGGACGTGGCAACGAACGGTCGCCACTAACGGGTGGAATTACCGTTTTCCGATCTTTTCGCGCGCCCGTAGATACTTTCGTCCGTTTACGTTCGTCTCGCTTCCTTGTATACACATTACGTGCACACCCGAATTTGAACGAACGATAACCGAAACGATTGCCGGTCGCGATTTGACGAACGACGACGCGACGGTGTCATGTGTACGTTCACAAATATAACGGCGGCGAACGTGCGTGTAATGGACAAACGCGGTCCGCGTACACGAGAATGAGGAGACGGGTCTCGCTCATTATTTTATTAGCGTCGGCCGTCGCCGCCACCTTGACGATCACGTCGTTTTCACACCGTAACGCGCGTACCTAAACGCGCACACCGTCGGGATAAATTACGCGCGCGGCGTCGGCGAGCAGATGCGCGAAATTTCTTTGGATGGAGACAACAATAAAACGCTACACAACGAACTGTAATAAATTCGTATGACAAATACGTTTGTAATTCGCGGCGGCAGCGTCGGTACGGTACACTTCCTCTATATATATTTGTGTGTGTGTGATCGCGCGCGCGCGCGCGTGTGTGTGTATTAATAAAACGTATAACGTTAAATATATTATACGCGGGCGTGGACAAAGAAACCGGCCGGATACCGGGTACGCGGTAGCGACCGTGACTAATAATATTCCGACCGGTGTCCGACGGGCGGCGGTAACGAGACCTCTATACGCCTATATTATACGCACGTATTTATTTATTTCAATGGAAAGGTGTCGGTATATAAATAAAAAAAAAAAGTAAACGAGAAAAGAAAAGGGAAAAAACCTCGCGCGGCGTACGGGTCAAATCCCTCGGAATTCCTGGGCGAGCGCGCGCTCACCGTGTACAATAATATACAGTATTATAATATCAGACGCGGCACTTGCACCTGGTTACGACGAAACCGAACTCGCGACGTACCTACGTACTCGCACCACACACACAATATCGCGTTCCTTCTCAAACTCCGAGGATTATACGTATTTATCTGTGTGTGTGTGTTATATAGCCGCTTAACAACGACAACCTTCCCCACCCCCGTGCCACACAAAGACCATCGTCGATGATGTGTGTGTGTTCGCTTAGTTTTTGCCGTTCGTCGCGCACAACGCGTTCAATAGACGGTGGCGACGACGACGACGATAATAACAATAATAATGATCGTAAAAGAAAAAGGTGGTGGTGCGTAAAAGGCCAATTTCCGAGGTGGAAAACCAGGTGCGAGAATCGCGTTTTCCAGGGATGAATTACCCCCGCGCGTAAACGACCGCGATACGTGTCACATAACACAATATAATACCCTACGCGGGAACGTGTCGGTTTATAAAGAAATGTCCGTTGATATTGTACACACGCGTGAGCACCGTCGTAATGTACGTTGATGATGCCGAATATACGGATATATATGTGTGCGTGTGTGTGTGTGTATGTACGGCGTTGACCCACCCGGCGAAACTATTAGCAGCGGCAGCAGCGACGACGACGACAACACAACAATTCGATTGAACAACGTCGGTGAAATGACCGAAATGTTGAAGGTTCTTCCCGTCGTTCGTACATATATGTAACTCTGGTATATTTTTTGGACACGCTAATCACGTACGCACTACGGCCAACACGTATACGCTACGTCGAACTAGAAATTGTGACGACGACTAGATGGTTACCTCGTAATATTCGATATTTTGTTATATTCGATACGGTTTGTATTTGTTCGCGTTTCGTCCAACATAATTGTTTTACCGGCGGTATTCGACCCGTCTAATTGCGTCACCGTTATTGCGCTCGTCGCGCCGTTTTCGTCGTGATTTTAAACTACGGTCGTTTGTTACCCAATTTATGTATCGACTCCTCGCACCGGTAATAACTTCTATGGACACGAACCCAACGCGGGATTTGTCTTCCGATTGTGTCTGTCTCCTGCCGAGGACGAATTTACGCGGCATTCCCTCTGCGCTTAGCCTCCAAATGTATCGAACGATTCGAATGTCGGATTAAAATTGTAACGTGCAATCGATTGCTATAGGCGTTTTAGCGGTCTAGGACCAATATTGCGTACGAATTACCGGCGAATCGATTTACTCCAACGTGTACCACTATCGAATAATATAGTAAATACGCGCGAAAAACAACGAAAATTTCATCGCGACACAATGTCGTCGAGACCAAGTCGCCCCGCTGTGTAACACCGCGACGTGTACGGTACTAACTTTTACAAAAGCAAATACGAAAACAACTCACTTTCCAGCAATCAGATTTTTTCTCGCATTCCGTGGCTTCGACGTCTCTGGGCACCAACTGCAAAACACAAACGTATATACCGGCTTATTAATAACGTATATTTTATATACGTATATATAATTAGGAGAAGGAACCGGATGACTAATGTTACAAATAGATATAGCGCTGCTCGCCAACGCGGTCGCCGCAGCCGTTTGGGGAATTGACTTTGAAACCGAGTATATAATATAGTGTGACTCCGCGGGGAATTGTAGACGCGTATATATATATATATACACTATTTCGGCGACTACGACAAACGGGAAGGGCTGAAGGGATTTCGATAACTACAAACAGACAATCTAAGGAATATCGAAGGGTGTGTGTGTGTGTGTATGAGTAGCTTTTAATCCTGGCGAGAACCCGAAACGGAAAGGCCCTCTCCTCCGAATCCGCTTTTATACCGGCTGTATATTATTATAAGAGCGGGCGCGCGGTGAGCATGCATTTGCGCGCGACAACTTCTACGTAATTCGATAGACCGTCACAATAGAATCCGGCGAGCCCAGATTGCGATATAACGCTATATATATATATATAAATATATGTTATGATAACGTATACCAAACCCTTCGAAATCGTTGTACAGTTAATTGATTGAAATAACTACGTTGGCGATACGGCGTCAAGAATGTGAGCTATTTTACGTGTCGTCGACACGCGCGGTCGAAACGTAAAATGTTCGTACGTGACCGTCGAATCCGACCACCAATTCTCGACGGTCGAGCGTCGACGACGCGTCTACGCAACACACGCGAAACCCCTACCGATCACCTGTAAAATTAGATTTGACGAGCGTTCGACGGAAAATTCGCTTCGTCCGTTTTCACAACCGTTGTACGTTCTGACGAACGCTGATCGTTCCAGGGCGATTTCGAAACGGCGAATTCGAATAATAATAATACAGTCTACGCGACCTTAGAGCACTTGAACGAGCGTATTTTTTTTTTATGCGTCATACGCATATATATATATATATATATTACGTTGCGGCAAAATAACATTTTCTGAAACCGTATAGAGGCGTATTACGCACGTATCCTATTACGCCGATTATCTAGCGCAGGTCGTGCGAAAGTTTTAGCTTTCGCGATAATTAACCGGGACGGACGCGTATATAATAATATAATTAGAAATCCTCGGGTTTCAAAGGACGCGCGCGAAACAGAACGAGTATACAGCTATTACGCCAATCCAGTGTACGTCGCGACGGACAGTACATAATATATAGTGACACGGGTATAGTTGTTTTGGCGTGCGTTCATTTCGCACGGCAAAACGCCGTATCGAAACGAGTACGAAGTAGTGCACGAGAAGTGCGCACCGCTTGTATAAAAATAAGTCTGTCGGAAACGACTAGCGTTAGTTAGCCGAAGCGAATTTGACGAACCGATAATTCGTCGCGTAGGCTGCAACAATAACAATCGAAACAAACGATACCGCGACGTACAACGATTTCTTAGTCGCGATCGACGAAAACGCGTCGAAACCACTCGTACAAAGGAAAATCAAAATACGCGAAACGTAGGCGGAACAACCTGATGGTTCGGATTTTTCGTTTCCCCTTGAAAATAATTGTTTTTATTTACGTACGTAATTCGGTTGCGAGTGTGTGTATGGGTGTATGGTGAAATTGACGTTTGGTGTGCGAAACGACGTGATAATGTAGAATAGCGAAATAATAGGGAAAATTAGATAGTTAATCGTCAATTATTGTTTTCACGTCTCGTAAAAAATTTAACACGTTTTTTGTCGATTTTTACATTTTATATATATATAATAAAGTTCGCTAAAATTGCTCGCCAATTGTTTTCCGATTGATCATTATAGACGATAACGAGAGTTTTTCATCTGTAAAAAGTGCACGATCATCGTAAAATTTAAATAGTTATTTTCAGTATTCTATCTCGTCTATATATATATTTAAAATGTTCCTGACGCGCGTAGGTCGAGGAAAATTCGTTTTTTTGTATAATTATTGTAACTACACGTCATATATATATGTACGTATTCAAATTCGTGTTTGCCCCTCCGCGAAACGATTCAGTTCGTCAAGTGGTATTTGAAAAAAAGGACTCTAATTAGCGTGTCATTCTGTTGTTGCTTTTTCAATTTTTTTTTCGTTTCATTTCGTATAACCTACCATAGAGTTGTTTTTAATTGGAATATAAATCAAAGAGCGGCGCATCGGACATCGGAAACCACGGCGCGATGGCGAGGCAATAAAAATGCAAAACCCTCCCTAAAAAGTCACCCCCACGGGAAATTCGCGAGCGCGGCGATTTCGCCGTTGTTTTTCCCTTTTTCGATTCGGACGCAAAAAACAAAAACAAGTAGAGCGCGTATAATAACGGTGAAAAAAAAACGGTAATTCTTTTTACGGGAAAAACGTAAACGCGCCGAAATTACGGCCGTAATTTATCGACCAATTTGAACAAAACACGGAACACGAATTTTTATCGGCGCGCCACCGAGCGGCACGGCTTAAAAGCCGGTTGTAACCGTGAAAACGGTTCACGAGTCCGAACTACACACACTCCCTGCTCCGCGGACCTGCGCGTCCACGGGAAGTGCGCCCGTATATAATTATTACGCCCTTTTAAGCGGTAAAAAAAACAAATAACTTAAATTCCTATAATATAAACATCACACGTCGATTATTTATCGTGCAAACACGTTATTATATCGACAATCGGGTCTTATTAAAACGACTTTTATACAATTTCGTGTGTTGCACCCAAGTCTCTCTCGGGATATCGAACAACATTACCAGACACGTAATCCGGTTTCGCGCGACGCACCGTCTCCGACATACTTTTAGTCCTACGGTAATTATGTTTTTCGAGCGATATTTCGATCCGTTTAATAATACGTTTTCGTTAAAAGTTTTCAATCGGAAAATCGACAAATTAACAACGTCGAACTTTTGCTTTGTTCGATAAAACCCACGTAAAGTATAAATAAATACGCGAACTATATTCTTTAAAGACTCCGCGCTTTAAATATAAATATATATACATATTATTATATTATTATATACGTATTATATACACGTATTTAAGTATTAAAAGTATATTAAGTATTAAAAGCCGTTGGCGCGTTTCGAAAATATCTGATCATAAGCGACGAAAGTTAAAATCGTTTTACACAAGTCAATCGCAAGAGTCCGTCGTATAACCGAACTTTTTGCCGTTATCGTCGGGAAAATGAATACTCGAACTTCATAACACGCGTATCGTTGTCAAGATCAGGGATGACGTACATATCGAGTAGGAACAATACTACACAATTAACCGTCGATTTAATCGGAATGTAATTTACGTTTCGGGGTGCTTATTTTCGAAAACGGTCGTCAGTATAATTTTTTACGTAAACATTTTGAACGGGAGACAGCGAACAACTAAAAACCTATAATCGAACTCAATTATCGCGTACACTATATATATATATATATATATAAATTTATTAATTATTAATATTTATACCCGTTTACGCCATAATTTCAATTAAGATTGCGAAACGGACACATGTTATTATCGTCAGGATTTGACGACGAATTTATATGTACATTAACCGCCGGTCAGATAATATAATCGTATATATTTGCCACGTCAGACCGATAACGTCACATTCACGTGGCACAAGTATATATATATATATATTACTTAAAGTTAAATACGATAATAATAATAATAATAATATATTATACGCGTGGAACAACCGGTGTACACCGCGAGAACGGGAAATGGCTCGTAATAAAGGGACGAAATTAACTCGTGCGGCGTAGATTCGTTAATGTTTTGTTTTTCGAGTTTCCCGACCCCGTTGCACCGTTCCCACACTCGTTTATACGTACGCTAGCAGTGCACGACGAAAACTTTATAATAACATTTCAAAGACCATTACGAAAGTTTCGCGCAGCCCAGTAACAGCCGGGAAGACTGTCCCTTCTCGAATCGCCTCCCGTTTCACTCATCCCTACTAACGTCGTTATCGCGACGGCGATCTTAAAGGTTTCCTCATCCCTCTACACACACACACACACACAACGGGCAAGCGCGCGTCACCTGACGTAAATTAAACGGCGCAAAAGTAGCGAAACGAATACGTTATGTTAACCCGCGAGTATTCGTAATATTGAATTTAACGTACGTAACGATCCGATAGAATATGTTCGTACAATTCGTCGGACAGTTTTCGGGATATTCGCTCCGGTGAAACGCGCGTGTGCAGCGTCCCGGACAATGGGCGAAAACTGAGTGGGAAGAAATCGGTTGGAAAAGTCCCTACGGAAAATATTCAACAGACGACATACGCGGGTTGTCGGAAAGTCCGTCGATGGCGCGATAATTACGAGCAGGGAGGTGCGCGTGGTGCGCGTTAGCCAGTTGTACTTAAACGAAAACGGAAAACAAATAAACGGGCGGACGGAAGATGATGGACGACGACGACGAGCGCTTAGAAACAAGATGATCACGGTGCTTAAACGCGTACACGTTTTCGTCACTGTCGCCCGGTCAAAACGGACGGAAATAATTAACCGATACTGCTCCGTACGGTAATTCGTTTACCGAACCAAACGTAATAATAGACGCGGCAATCGAGTTAGCGCCCGCGCTAGTGTCGTTATTAAATTACGGTCGGACCTAAAAATTCGACGACTTGGTAAATTCGACTGGGAGGAAGACGCGCCCCGTGATAATGGCGCACGCGGCGTATTGACAAAACCGCGGCGTCGCCGAAAATAACGAAATGTATATATAAATATATATTCGAACGGTATACAAAGCACACGAGCGCCGCCACGTCGTCGGATTGGCCGAACGCGCGTCCTTCTCGGCGCGCAGCTGCCAATTATAGGAACGACGGCGACGCTATATTGTGTTTTACGACTAGGTTGATTTAATATAAAACGGCGCGGCCGAACAAAACACATCTCGGGAAGATAACGAGCACGTACGTAGTTTTTGGGGTGCGGAACGTTATTATTAGCCCGGGGACGGGCGGCGTCGCGGTATAATATTAGTTCGTTCGCCGTCGGACGACCGCGGCGAATAATTTACGACCGCCGTGCCGTGCGATGACCGCGGACGGACCGAAAAGCGCGTAAAACCGGAGCGACCGGTAGAGTCGCGACGATAATAATACGACCGACGGACTTTCGTACGTGGCGCGTGCCGGAGGACGTTCCACTTGTGCATGGATGATCACCGACGACGACGACGACGCACGTCTCTCCTTGGTCGGCGATACGGGCGCGCCGGTAACAGTGGAAAGTGAAGGGAGGGAGGAACCAATACGCTTATATCGCGGCGCGTTACGCGTACGCGCGCCTCGCCGTAACAATAAACCGGCGGTCTCCAGTAATAAACGAAGGAACGACGCGAAACAAAAATAATCGTCCGTTTCACTGCCGATTCGAACTCGGCGCTTAGGTAGTTCGATACGTTAACCGACATACCCCGCGCCGAAACGGTCCCGGAGTAACCCCGCGGGCGGTACAAACGATCGAATTAAAAGAGCACGTTTTCTCCTCTTCGGTCGGATAACGACGGCGAACGTCGACTTTCTAATCAATCGACCCCGCGCTGCTCACGCGTGTGTATGCGTGCGCGCAACGTAATCTTTTGTGTGTGTGTAGTCACGGCCATCTGTTTGCGCGGGTGCGACGGACAGGGATCAAAAGGGTCCGGAGGGAATATTGCGATTTCGAGTTTTGACAAAACGCGCGCGATAACGGCGCGCGTTGTATAATAACACTGCGCGAAAATGTTTAAGCCGCAGCCATGGCCTGTGGTGCGTCTCGTTCGTCCGGATGATTCGCTTTTCCCCAAAATATAACGTATTATTATCGCTTCGCGGTGTTTATTGTACGATACCGCTAACCACTGGGACGATACGAGCGGCGGGTGGTCTGAAATTACCGTACTACGAATACATTTATTTATTTAGGTCGTGCTAGGACGGCTTCGCTAATTTCGCCCGACGAACCGGTTTTAAAATCGGAGCTTCGTAAAAATCGACGGAATCGCGCGAACACTTAGCGAAAGCGTTTGAAGAACTCTCGTGGTCGTTCATGTGTGGAACGCTGAAATCGTGCTCTCCTCGGACACAATATTATATAATACCGTTCGGTACGGATATGCGTACGTACATACACGCTCAAGTAACGACGAACCCATTCCCCCACACATATACACGCTCTTGCGCAAAAAATTTCGATATACGCGCGGATAAATATACGCCTAGGCTATATACGTAATAATATACAAACGTAACATTTGAAGTATTTGAGCGTATTTTGCAGAAAAATTAGACGGAACTTAACGAAAACGATAGTTTCGTGGGATGTCCCGTTTCAAACCATGACGATCGGTTTCGAAAATTATAATTAAATCGTATCCCGTCCGAACAATTGGCGCGTCGTCGGACAGAAGTTTAAGCGCGTTTTCGTTCGGGCAACGCGAACAAAATTTCATCGAACGAAACGTTTCGTGCCGTAGGTTCAATCCACGAATGATAAAAAAAAACCCCCACACATACGAGGGACGGACGTCCACAATTACGGCAAACTTGAAAACTATAGAGAACGGAAAACGAGAGACTGTCTCAAGTGCATAATAAGCGTCTTGCGAAAACCCGAACTTGAAAAGTTTCTAGAAGAAAACTTACCTTTATCCCGATGCGTACAATTCCACCCGACGAATCGTCGACGTTATTATAATATTTAAAACTTTACTGGAACGATTTATACGTGCGAATGCGAAGACAGCTGTGCTCATTTCAATAATATTGACTCCGGGCAAGTCGAATCAGGCCAGTTAATTATATATATATATATAATTACACGTTTTACACAATTCACGTGCGGATCGACGAATTACGGTGACAACAACGATTGTACCGCGACAACGAATACGGAAATCAATGACGTCGAACGTGTAAGATATTTGTAGGCGTCTCAAATGGATCCGTTATATCGCAAAAGAGGGCGCGTTATATTGAAATTACACGTACCGCGTTATAAATGGCGAAATATAATATACGGGCGACGAACGCGACAGTGTCGAACGGAGTGGTTTTAGGGGTGTGGGAGAAGACCGCGGCGAGCGACTTTATTTGGACGATATCCAATTCCGCGAGGGTTTTCTGATTCGCGGGCGCGATATAGTTTCGCGAAAACGGTGTACGGCCGAGGAGGACGTGACCGGAACAGAAAGAGATCGTAAAAAATCGGAGAATTTCGCGCCAAAACGGTTCGATTATTATTAATTATAATAGCGTGTGTGTAATATATATATATATATTGTAAGGGCTAGGACCGATTGTATAAAACACACGCCTATGGCGGGCCGAAGGGAAAGAAAAAATGGGATTTTTCCGGCGTCGTTGTTTCGTTCTCCAGCCCCGCGGGTTCTCGCGACGTCGACGGCCGTATTTCCCGCGCTAATATATAAATAACGACAATCGCGGCTCCGGAATACCGTAATACGGAATATATTTAATAACCGCGTCGTACGACGCGTAACGTGTATTTTTTGCGCGCGGGCGTTCGTCGTCGTCGTCGTCGTCGTCGTCGTCGGCCCCGACGTCATTAATTATTCGCGATCGGAATCGGCCAACGGGTCGGCGGCGGGACTTTGACGACGACGGCGAAAGAAACCACGGACGAAACTAACCGCCGCCACACACAAACGAGAGGCAATTACAATCAAAACGCAGTCTCATTGTAAAGTCGTCGTCGTCGTATACGACACACGCGCGCGCGCGCGAGCACGCATAGGTATATATATATAATATATACGTGTATATACGATAATAATCGACAGCTGTCCACGGATACGGCAATATAAACGCATAAATGCCGATTAACATATTACAACCGCGCGTCTACCTTATATACGTTATTATAATAAAATATGCTTTGTGGATCAAATATTGACCGTGCGCGCGTCCCGCCGGTGTGAATAACTAATTTTTTCCATTGTCCGTCTCGGGTCGAAACCTTTATTCGTCGTTTCGTCTGCTCCTCCCCCACCCCCATTCCGTACCGTTACTATTCATCTACGCGCGTTTTTTCCGATAAAATTACCGCTCGGCGTCGGCTATTCTTAATTGGTTCTGTGTTTCTCCGCCGCCGCTATTACTATTATTATTATAAATAGCGGCGCCGTTTTTTCGAACGCGAAACGAAAACAATTATACAACGGCCGCGGATCACTTTCGTCGGACATGAACACCGCCTAACCGTGTCCCGTCGGCGCCCGTTGAGTGTACGAAAAACGGGCGCGGGACGACGACGGGTTTATTAAATACGGGGCGCCGGGTTGTGCGTATTGCAGGAAAGTCGGGTGTAACGCGCGACGACGGTTCGGTTAAATCACGCGAACACCGCCGCACTGTTCGATCGTGTGTGTCTGTGTGCGTGTACCACCGTGAAACGTACACGCGCGCGCACGTACCGTTTATCAAATAAGTTAATGATATAATACGGCGAGTAGAGAAACGATAGTTTGAAAAAAAAACCGTTCGGGCGAATTTAAATTTGTGGGTTTTTTTTTACATCGGGCGCGTAAATGTACGTACCAAACAAAAAAAAAAAACGAATAAATTCACCGAAACTGGTCGTCCCGAAACAATTTATTACCGGCTAGTGTTTCTCCGCTACACGCGACGTAGTATATATAATACGCGCGCGCCGCGTCCGCGCATACTCTCCGATATGTGCGCCCGAGACCAATTACACGCGGTTAAACACAAGGTGGCTCCCCAACGAGATAATTATACGTGCTCACGAATATACGCAACACAAACACACGTAAACGGTACGTGAAAACAGTGGGGACGCGACGTTCGTTAATCGGTGTTTCCGTATCCAAAAACGGAAAAAATATTCGAGGCGGACGCTTTTTGCCATCCGTCGATATTGTATTCGGTTCCGTCGGCGTACGGTGCCCGCCGTCGTTTCTAGCGCAATCACGCGGGTCGCTCGGATATTCGTCGAAAACAGTACGCGGCCGGTACTGTCCACCACCGATGGACGCGAAAACGTGAATCGCGCGCTACGCCGAACGGACGGCGAGTTAAAAAAGGCGAACGGAAAACGGTTACCGTCGACCGCCACGGCCCGGTTGGGTGGGGGATTGGGGCAGAGGGACCCGTCAACAACAACAACTCGTCGTCCGTCGTTTACGACGAGCGTATTATGTACGAACGGTGTGAGGGTAGTAGTGGTAACTTGGCGGATGGGGGGAAAGGAGGGTACGAACGTCGTTCGCGTGACAGATATACGTGTAGGTGTAATAGAGGCAACGGTTGTTTATACGGTACGTACATTTAGACGCGTATTATTTACGGTCGAATATTATTATTATTATTTCTTTTTTCGAACGCGGGCCGTAAAGCTTAAGTAAATATCTGTGTACCGCGTGATGTATATGTACACATATTATGTACACTAAAGAGAAGTGAACGCACGCACGCACATTACAATAAACACAAAGGGCAGTTAACGATTAATTATTATTATCGCGTCGTTATTACGTACACACACACACACACACGTACGAGTAATAACGTCGTATAAATATTTCGTCCGCGGTAAGTAAGCGGACGATATGGGCGCGTTTCGTCCACGCACAAGAGTCGCCCAAGGCCGAAACGGGTGTTAACTGGCGGACAACCGAAATACGCGCGCACGATAGAATATCACGTCGAATAGTAATAATAATAATAATAATAATAATAACGTAGTACGGTCGTTTTTTTATCGCCGCAATTATTAGCGTCGATCGAGCTTCCTTTTTATTTAACGGGACCGAGACCTCTGTGTACTCGGAGGAACGAAACCGTTTTATCCGGACCGGGTGGCCGTCGGTCCGGCGCTTTTTGCGTTTTAGCCGCGAACCCGCCGTCCCGACATCGACATACCTACCGTCGACGAATTAAAAAGTTAAAACCGCGCGGTATTAGCGGCAATATTTGGCAATTTCGAATAATACGTACACGGGCGTCACGACATACAGCTTATTTTCCCGTACGAAATCGACGTGAAGCTTAACGCTAAACGTTCTCGGCCGATGGAAATGTATATTGTCATAAAGTCCCACGCGGAACGCCAACCTGAAGTTTAAATGGAACGTTCTCTATTTTTAGTTACGAAAAGTTCGGTATTTGACGGCGACATCGGGTACAAGTACGACGACGATGACGACGACGGATGACTTCCCAACGCATACCACACACACGAACACGTACATACACATATGTATCGAACCGTATTTATCGCGCATGTATATTATGTATGTCGCACGAGTTTTTACGCGGGAAAGTATGCGCGTCGAATCGCACGTGCGACCCGCTGATGGAGTTTTAATGTTTTGCGGACGAGTCACGCGATTTTCGCGCGATTCCCACCCCCGACCCGGTCCGGTTCGGAAACTTTCGCGTGGCTCTCCGCGAACCCCTCCGAAAATATATACGCGGCTAAGTACTCGCGTGCGCGGTATAATACGGTTACGTATATACACGTATATAACGAACAAACACGTCTGTAACCGATAAAATGCGCTATAAACTGTAGGCGACGGATTATCGTGTGTCCGCATAAACTAACGACGAACCGGCCCCCGAGGATTTCGCGAGAATCGCGTGGGTGAACGTTATTATTAATTGTTCGGAACGAGAAGAAACCCGATCCGGCTAATCGGGTAGCCCGTGCAAATTCGTTTACGGGCGTCAAGTGGCGCGAAAATGATTTTCGAATACGTTACACGGTGGAAACCGCGTTTGTACGATAATTGCCTTCTTTTCGTCGGCCAAAAATATGCGCGATTATAACGTGGTCCGCGGCGTTTAATTAAATACCGGTTTCCGACCATTTGGCCGAAATTGGTGAGAAATAATTTAGGAACTTTATACGAATGGTTCCTAATTAGAACGATTAGACTAGGTATACTAAGGTACCAGTTAAACGGCCGGTTGAATTTTTCAATAAGCTCGTTAAGTTATTTCCCGAGTAACCCGAACAATTAACCGATAAACCGACTTGTGAAGGCTCGACGTATTTGGACGGACGGGTGTGTGTAGTTCATTTTTGACGGTTTGCAAACGGAAAAATACGTTTTGAATCCGATTATAGGCGTGTGTATGCGAACAAGGGTATACCGGACGGGGTTACCTAAATAAAAACCCGGAGGCGCGGTTAAAACCGACCCTTTCTTGCTTTCGTCGTCATCGTCGTCGTCGTCGTCGTCGTCGTAATGACTGTTATCCGACCCCAAAGATTGACAGTTTAACGCGCGCGCGCGCATACTCTCGTCTGTTCGGGTATGTGTGTTATCCTTCTCAGCCCCCTAGAACAGCTGTGTATGTGTAGACGTGTTATTACGTTGTCTTTCCATTAGAGACCCTTTCCGCCGCCACGTTTTTAATATATCCGCCGTAACGACCCGGCAAGAAGCTTTTAAAACCAACGAATAAAAATTACACACACGCATTACACCGACCGCCGATCTATTCGAAACGGGTGTGAGACTATATTTATATATTATATACACTATCTATTATAGCGTTCAATTAGAACAATGCGATGATTATACCGTCATCGGAACCAGCTGCAGCCCCCCATCCCTCTGACCTACCCGACGGACAATCTGTGGCCGCACTTAAGTGTAATTTCATATAAACGGCGACGACGACGACGACGGCGACGGTAATAACAATAATAAATATTAAATATATGTACCAACTATATCCGTATAAAAAAAAAAACGAGAGCGTAATATCGAATTGTAATAGGAAGAGGATAAAAAAAAATCGTAATAATTCACGTTATATTATTATTTTTAAGAACGCGCGTGTTTACGACGAGTTATTATGTTATTATATAAAATGTCGGTGGATCGGTCGGTCGACCGATCAAAATACGATCGGCGTATTCTATTTTTTTTTTTAAATGATCGACGGAGCCGTTTTTCTCGAATAAATACGTATATATAATAATAATAATAATAATAATTCATACCCCCAAACCGTTTTTAAAACCGAGAGAAATAGAGTATTGAACAATAATTACGATACATATATAATATATATATACAAATTATACGTTTTTATTGTTTCTGAATTACCCGTTCGACTATATTATATATAATATTACAACGTATATAGTTCCTATAGTATATATATATGTGTGTGTGTGTGTGTGTGTGTGTGTGTTTATAATAGATCGATCGCGTTATTTATGTGAATGGTTTTTTTAATTTTTTACTTAACCGGCTCGGGGGCAACGTCTCGACACAAAAACTGGTATATATATGTATGTATGGGTGTACACATCGTAAATTATAAAATCGGATGTGGGAACCGTGTTATGATTTTTCGAGTTTTTGTGTCAAAATTTCCATATGAAAAGACCGTGGCGTATAACGTATACGCGTCTACGTCCGAATAATGGACGACATTATATGCGCGCAATACTAACCGTTACGATAATTATTTTCGTAATCAGAGTTCGAAATTGTGTCGGCGTTGTGTGTGTGTGTGTGTGTGTGTGTGTGTGTGTGTGTGTGTGTGTGTGTGTGTGTGTGTGTGTGTGTGTGTGTGTGTGTGTGTGTGTGTGTGTGT
>JAIPRN010002682.1:1699-22100 GCA_025469175.1 Geopemphigus sp. TES_GeoC_2020 | reverse complement strand
TATATATGTATACCTTTGTTGGTAGTCTTCTTTATATAACTTATAGGCGTATCGATATTTACATCTCTAATTATTCTTCACAAATAAGCAATCTGTAATTTTATTTTAAATACAAATTATAATATAATTAAATCGTACATATAAATAAAAACACAATACACGTAGTCTATGTTTTTAAATGTTTATATAAACACTCTCTATAGAATGTGTAGTAATTAAGTAATATTGAAACAATTTTTTTAACTTATTTGTCCTAATTCTCTAAATTGTCCAATTCAAAATATTTGTATTATTTGTATTGAAATATTTTAATCAATAAAATTGTTTTTTTCTTTGAAGAGTACATGAGTGTTACTGAGGCATTCTATCATGTGTATTATAAAGGTTAGTGATTTAATACAAAATTATCATCAAACGAATATTATCTTAATTTTGAATACAAATGGACACCATTTGTTGACGAATTGGCAAAACAATGGGATCATTTTAACAAAAAACATGATTTGGTGAAATGAAATACTTACATATATGTAGTTATTAGGTATAAGTGAGGGATGTGGTTAATTTTTAATGAGTTATTATTGTAATGATATGCGTACATATCATAATTTATTCTAGTTTATATAAAGAAAAATATTTCGTACAGAAATATTGTAAAATTAATTAATAAAATAAACTGCCCTTTGACCTTCATGGAGTATCGACTATGCTGAAAGAATTCCACAGAAAACACGTTCAAAAGCAATAAATACCAAAAATAAATATACATGATGAATGACGACGGTAAGGGTTAGTGACTAGCTAACAATAAATCGACTAACCACTTGCAGTGCAATGAAAAAGGGACAAAATCAGACCCACTCATAAACACATTAATTTAAAAAGAGCGACGAATCCATAAAAACCGAAGAAATTATATAAAGAATGTAGATACATATGAAGAATGCCCATGGTAAGATCAATGACTAAATTACGCCCGACCGCCCGCGATACGAAGGGGGAAAGTCGAACATCTTTACAAATCATATCAAACGAGACAAACTACACAGAGAGCGCATTTGGAATTAATAAATATAAACATACATAAAGGAAAACTACTGAAAGAAATGCCGACCAAATAACGGTAAAATACACAGTGCACGGGATATTTTAACATGCCGATATTAAAAGGTGTATCCAAAATCCACTAAAAAATGAAGCTCAAGGACACAGCAACTACAATCAAAAAACCATCAAACGTGCCAATTTCTATGGAGACATGACCCTTCAAAGCCTATATAACCCGATCATTACTCCACTCACCCCAGCAGTCAAGTCAGGTCAGGGAGAGCAGTCTGCACGGACTGTCGGCCAGGCAGTCAGGCCAGTGACGAGTCTTTCGTCTACTCGTGCGTTAGAGAGGCGTCTCCCAGGTGGAGGAGTCTCTCGTCGAGCAGGGTAGAGAAGATTATCGTTGACGTAAGTTCACGGCATCTGACGACGTTCCAGCTACGAGCCTTTAGCAGCATTCAAACAGTCGGTATCCGAGAGGACGAGTCCAGTTATTCACCATCAAGACACTTGCGTTTTTATTTCAATATTTATCGGTGGATTCGTGGAACGAAGGCACCGACCCAAACTTTTCCTCACATCTCTACGTGATCTCACGAAGTCGAACACGGTGAATTGGGTATGAGAACACCACTTTGTTCATTTTCACCCTCTCTCCTAATTGCATTCGATTATTTTACTCATATTTGTTTTTACGACAATTCTCGATTATGTCCCTGAATATTTCTCGTATTCACGACTTTGAGATAAATAATTGTAGTAGTTCAATAAAGCTTTCCCCAGCTCACCTATTACCTTGTACCACTCCCCATATTCTCCTTCTAGCTCCCCTTTCACAGATCTTATCACTCCATTTATTTTAATTAATTTTATTTTTTTTTTATTTTCTTGTTTTTTGAGTTATTACATTACTTATTTATTTTCGGGATCGTGAGTTTGAGAATTATTTACGAATAATTTTATTAAATATCAAATGACTTAAATGTTCGGTCCTATCAACTGGAATGAATTTAAAAGGAAATACTCATCAAATAAACTGAGAAAAGTTTGAGACGTTGAGTTGGCTTATGCAACTTCACCAAAAATAATAACGAGTCAGCACGCAGAAATCCTAGTGCAGTGTTATGGACGTCTCCACAACAAAAATTATGTAAAGAAAATAAACAACAAATAGCTGAATTAACATACACTATATTTATTAAACATTCATCGCGAAACAGAATTAATTATGTCTAATACTAAATATTACGGAAGGTCTGACCAATGCTTTGACAAACACCACACACTCGATGCTCTGCAAATATCACACTCACTAGATTTTCTGAGACGAGGCACTATCGAAAATTACCAAGGATTTCTTGGTACTTCGTATTGTTTGTTCATAATGCTCGATAGTATCTAATAATTACTATATAATAAAATATAACGATAATCGTTTCGTTATAAGAATGTTTATAATTATTATTTAGAAACAACTACAATCATTAAAAAAAACGTCATAAAAACGTTTACAATCATACACAACTATATTATAGGAAATTATAATCATTTCCACATAACAGTGTTCATAACAGCAGAAAAGAGCTCTTTATACCCGGGATACCGAATTCTACAGTTTGGTGACTCATAACGGGAGTTGTCTGTCTCACGTGGGAAAACAAACGTCGTCAGGTGATACACTGAATGATTGATTGACTGGCTCTAGGGTGTAATTTCTGTGTTTTAGAGCCGAATCGATCGGCCATATTATAGGGACGTGGTGGCCGGTTTATATTACATTTCTTTGAAATGGGCGTATTGTGTTTTCTAGTTCTGTGCATTGATTGTTTTATTGTTTTTCGATACTTTTTTATTTAGTTATGTGTTTATTGTGAAATTGCGATTCAGCACCTTTTTTGCGCGCTATATGGGATTATAGTTGATATATTATAAAAGTATAGTCGGTATTTCGAAGAGTTCAAGTGTTGTTCTAACATTTATTAAAATCTCATTTTTCAATACATTATTACGTCAAATTACATTGAAATATGCTTGTAGTATTATTTCCCACAATTATGGTATCTGTGAATATCATAACAGTATATACTGAATTTTCAAATACGTATGTAAATTAAAATTTAGCTGTTAACGATAATTGAATAGAATTTACAACATTTTATTGCAAATTATAGATTAATACAGAATTCTATTAATTTTTTTTATTTACAAAAAAAATTATGAGAAGATTAAACGTTTACATGTATTTGGAAATTATTTGGCCTAAAAAATAATTAAATTAATAAATATATAAATAGACCAAATAAATTAATTTTAATGAACTTGGATAATATGAAAAAACAATATTTTTATTATATAATATGAACTCATTACGCCGCTATTTCATATTATATATATATATATATTAAACATTAGTATATAAAATCTTAAATGTTTCAGTTATTACAATTATTGTCCACTACATCTATGTATATCTAAATAATTTAATTTTTTCATTTACGCTTATATTAAACAAATCATTTGATTATTTAAATCATAATCTGTATAACAACAATATATTTTAAAGTTTTGAGGCATATTCATAAATTCCAAAATTAATTATTATGAAAACTCTACTTACGGATTAGGAAAAACATTATGAGATGTCAAACGTGAATAAATATTAAAAAAATTCTATTTAATATTGTTCTGTTTTAGTTAACACTACCGAAATAAACTTGTATGATAATGGTATTATATTTCATAACAAACAATATTTTATAACTATTTAATAATTACAATTCTATTGAGTAAATTTTTCTAGTTTTTACATATTTTAATTTGGAAATATTTAATAACGCTATGAGCTCTATACAAAAAAATAATTATCGTATTAAACATCACTAACATTTTTTAGTTTATTTAGAAAACTACATCAGCGATCTTCTTAAGAGCGTTAAGTCAGGTATGCAGGAATGTTTTAGTACATATTATTTATTTATCACGTAGATAAAGCTAAGATTATTATTATTTTAAATAATAAGATTAGAGATTAATATTATTATCAAATTTTAGGGTACAAAGAAGGATTCGCTCAAAATCCATTTGACTGGTGCGTTAGTACCTATTCAAGTTTGTATATATTTCACAAGTAAATTTGATACGAATATTAAGTGGAATCTATCATTGCACTAACAGCATACTGCCCTTAAACTAAGAGCTTTAATATAAATCATGATATATGCATTGCGTTTAAAATACACATAGTCAAATAAATGTAAAATGTACCAAAACATTGTTAAGCTTATCGGTTAGAAAAAATGATGTTTATAAATATAAATAAATATTTATAATAATATTCACAAGTATTGAATAGGTAAAAACTAGTTTTTTATGCAGATACAATTTCATATGAATACAATATTTTTGTACAGTAGATACATTTACTTATTGTATAATGATATGCAAATGTTATTTTAAAATATTTGCTGTATAATATCAGACGTTTATAAGTAATTTCTATAATGATACATATATTTTATACACTTGATGGTTTTGAAATAGAAAATATTTCGATCACCGGATGTAAGAGTAAGTTAACTGTTAGCACTTTATTGTATTTTAATAATTTATATATATTCAAGGGCCTTGAATTTGTACTAAATTTATAATTATCCTATAGAATCAACTATACATTACCCTTACGTGAATCATTTTTATTATGTACGAACCTGACGAATTGCCCATGAATTTGTCTTGGGTATTACATAAATACCAATAAAATCCAATAAAGATTGTTTTACGCTACAAATATGTACAAAAATATAATTCTTTCGTCATTTCGCATTTACAAAATTAAAACATTATCTATATTATCATTTATCTGTTGATAATAATCGTATAAACACATTTATTTCATTAAGAATACAATGTTCTAGGGTTTCTTGAAATATTCAAAAGTCATAATGGTTAGTAAACTAAAAGTAATTTTTCTTCTGGATTCAATTAATTTTAGAATAATCATATGAAGTTCAAGGTTATCCGGAAGATTTTTAATATGGGACAATTATACTATTTCCAAGAGTTATTAGCTTATTACTATTTATGTTGGTCCTCTCAATTTCCCATTGTGTAAAAATATATTTTCTATAAATTAGTATTGTGATTTGTAATAATTTTACCTAATTAACATTACTATAGATTATTAAGATGAATTTTAATATCGTAATTATTTTCTATTGAAATGATTGCGACAATTCGATGTAGGCAAGCGTATTTAATTGTTTGTTATGATAATTGTAATAATATGTATAATATTTAATATATCTGCAATAATGATAAGCTCATACCGTAACAGGTAGTCAGGCCTACAAATTATTAAAACCATATACCCAAATAATTTTTTATTTTCGTTATTTAGCTGATAAAGACACTATAAAGGCTTTTGAGTACATGTATTTAAATCTCAGTGAGTTAATTTAAAAATTATTAAAAATAAAGTACATTTGTTTATATTTTCATTATTGAAAATTATATTAATTACACTTTACTAAATATAGGGTTTAACTATGCATTTTAAAATTGCTAGAAAATATTTCCTAATTATATATAATGATATCATTTTCCAATTGTTTTTACATTATTTTACATGATTTGTTTAAATATATTATTTTTGTAATTTTTACTATTTCGGAACTTGCATTATACTCTTACATAATAATATAAACGAATCATTATTAGTAATTTTTCGTCTTATAATTTATAAAGGTCTTGATCTTGTAAATAATAGTAAGCAGTAATATATATAATATTCTGATATAAAAATGAACAACTATGACTCTTACATTTACAAAGGAAAATAACTGATTGATACTTAATAGGAATAAATATATAAATTTCTTTAACGTAATTAATAATAAAAGAGCAAATTATATTCAAATTTTATACAAATATGCATCTTGTTAATGAAACACGTTTATGTTTGATTCGGTTTATAATATATGATATCCCAAAGACAAAAAAATAATGTATATTATTCCAAGAAACACGATCACCAACAGTTTAATTTATAGGCATTTCCATTTATTTTACATACTATATTTTCGCAGAGGGGATTGTATAAATTTAAAGGTTTATATTGCATAGATTATAAGAAATAAATTATAAAATATTTTCACCTATTGTTTTAGATTTTAAGAAATTTTAGATACTTTATGTACTATTTTAGGAAAAGTTTTGCTTTACTATAATTATCTGTATGGATTATTTCGTACAATTGTAAGTAAGTACAATCATTTTACATTAATATTATAAATATGAAATATTGGTAACATAAATCACATAACGTAAAACAATTTCAATAGTGAATTCTTCAAACAATCACGTCTAAAGAATAGTGACATTTAAATATATGTATATATATACGTACCGTATAAAAACGTTTAAAATAGATTTCTATCAAATTATAACTTTTATTTCGTACAATAACTTATTAAAAAAAACATTATTTTCAACAAACACAATAATTAATATTTGGTATAATTTCTTACTATCAAATTTTAATAAGAACATAACTGGCTACGAATTAACTTCTTTATATGGTTGCTTGGTATTAGTGACGTAATTATAAAAATAAATATTATTTTTCTTTAATTATCAGAAAATACAAAAATTTTAAGACCAAAAAAATATTGTGAAGCCGGTATAAATTTATCATTATTGTATTTTTACGTAAAAGAAAATTATCATAATTACCCTACTTATACACCAATCAATTATTAATACGAAATTGTTTGTCATTTTAAATTAGCTTGTACATGTAAGGACATTGTTTACCTTTTATTTTATACACTTCTATATAATATAATTAAATTTATATAATAATTGTTATTAAACAGAATAAGGAAATTTGTGACACACGCCTAATATAACACTATTATTAAAAAACAAACAGCGGAAACAACGTTATTATAGTTGAATAAATTCATAAATACTATGAATTAACAAAGTGAATCCAAATTACATAATATGAATATAAAAAATATAGTTTTAGACAGGTGTATCCCAAATTAATTTAGGAAAATAAAATTATTTTATTTCATACTTATAATCATAAAACATATGTTAATTCCTCCTCCAGTTGAACTTACATTACTTGTAAACCTCCAGTGTAAGTATTATATATTTCTTTATTATATTGCGAGAATATGGAAAATCATAAATTTTAAATTTCAGTAAACGTAGGCAATTTAAATATTATTAAATTTTAAATGGATACCCGTTATACGTATAATTTGAATAACATATACACGATAAACAATAAAAGTTTATTATTAGTGGTTTAAATATTTACGGTTATAAAATAACACATAGTGAAAACAGTCGTATATTTTATTCTATGTAGTTAATTTCACTGGTTTTCAAGCATTCGAATATGCTTATAAATACAGTAAGTAATTTATCGCGAATTTTTCTTACAATTAAATGTACGATTAACTAGCTAATTAAAAAAAGTGCAGAATAATAACTAACCGACCTTTTTAAAAATAACATTTTCGTAATCGTGTAAATAAAGTATTTATGATGTTTATAAATTTTAATTGTTTGGAATCGATTTCTTCACCCATTAATACAATATTCAAGGACAATCGTACAAAATAGAATCAGTTAACTAAATTCACATTAACCCATACATAAAAATAGTCCGAGAGAATCGACAGTCATGTTTTGATGTAAATTTTGATTTTTCCAATACAATGACACAGCGCGTCATTTTTTTAAACTTTTAATTTCAAGAAAATTTAAACTATTATTGCAATTAGATTCCATAGTGATAATGCTTAATAGACATATAGCGTAGATATTTTGAATGCCATCGTTACCACCTAATTTCTAGTTAGGACGGAACTCCCGAAAAAACGAAAATTTTTCATAATTTTGATGAGTATTTTTAAATGTAAACTTCAAAATATACGATGATCAGTTACATAATCAACAGATTTTAATAACAAAACACGAACGTTTAAAATAAATTTTGGGTAACCATCCTAAAAATTCCAACTTTATAGTTACACCTTAATGATGATACACAAATATCGAAATTTATCGTACGTTTTGTTTAGTATAATGAAGTATAAAATGAATGAAATATAAACTCTAATAATCCTACGTATACAGTTCTATATTAAAATTGGTAACCACACTTTTTTTAGTCAATCATCCACAATCAATAAATGACAAACATAGTAATTATATCTTTTTTAAAGACATTATCAATATATTATTAGCGTTAGATGTATTAAAAAATGAGATATTATTACTATGACATTTATGTATATTATGTTTTTCAAGCTTTATAGTTTGTCGATAAAAATATTGTAAAATATTTTTGTTCAATTTAGAGGAGGATCAGCCTTAATAAATGTTTACATTTTTAGTTATGTTAACGCAATACCTTGATATTCTTATGGAAGCTGCTACTGAATGTATATACAATTATTGTCAACTTTTAATTAGGCTTAATAAAAAAGTTAAAAATGAAAAAATTTTTAAACGGATATTTAGATTACGAGGATAACCTATTTCTTAATCCAAGGCATTGGTGTTTTCGAAACATAGAAAGTGTGTATATATTTAATACACTTTAAACATCGTTAATATTTATTTTGTTTTATATTATTTTAGTCTTCTATTAAAATTTCAAATATAAATCTGACGTATATTTATCATACATTTTAATTTTCAATCATGTATTTCGATTGTGACCCATGGGTTTTATCAAATAGGAAATAAATATAATTCGCTTAAAAATGAAATAAATATAGTATTTCATTCGAAAATTATATATCGTTCGTTAAGAACGATTATTAATAAATCGGTAACTATCCTGTATAAATATTTTAATCACAATGGTTGGTAAATTTCTGAAATAATATTGCTGGTAATATTGGTGTATAATTAAACAAATATTAACTAAATTTTCTCAATTAAAATAACAAATAATTTTAATATTTATGTTAATAGCTTTTCATCCGGCATTAACCTATGAGGGAGTACAAAGCTTATGTGAAGGTAAATATAATGATATGCACATTTTCTAATTCAATACACGTCGAAAATTGTTCATATAGAACTTATTCACAAAATTAGAATTTTTCAACGAACGCAAATATATGGAGTATTATTAAGTAGACTTTTATATCAGCTCATCTTTTTTATTCTACTTACCACAATACGTGATAACGAAGTTATAATATTCTTGTATCTAAGTAATTACTGTAAACGTTGTATTGTATAAGTTTTACAATTTCTATTCATGATTTATTATATAATATTCTGCAAGTATAATATGATACAAAAGTAATTTTTAAATTGCAATTATATTTTAGAGTATATGATTCTACCAACTGAGAAAGGTACCAATTTTATTGAACAAATATATCGTAATTTAGTCACTTATATGATACTTCACAATTATGTTTAAAAAGTAAAAGATTTCACTAATTTGGGTTTCGTGTCATCGGACGAATAGTATGAGTAACCACACATGTTTAAATATATAACCTATTGAAAGTGAAGTTTCAAATTAAAAATTAGTTGCGCACCAGATTTGGAGGAAGCCTTACGATGATAATTTATCGCTATAGGTTAACTTCATAAATCTGAGTAAAATATTATCGTATTTTTTTAGTCTTCTCCTTCATTGTCAATATTTCACTATTTTATGTCGGCTTTATAAGATTATCGTATTTAAAAATTTATATTACTTAAATAAACGTTAAATACTGCCCTTTATACTTTTACTTTCCAAACAATTATTACTTTTTTAAAGTTGTAATTTATGCTCTACGAAATATAATGTCCTATATGTCACAATATATGACAGTTTTAATACTTAAAAATATTTTCGAAAAATAATATTTTAGGGTCATGCAGTGCTTTAGAAGCTTTCAAATATGTCTTTAGAAAATGGAGTAAATAATTCTATATAATTATCGATATTAATTACGACTGTGATCTTAATATTGCGGTTTTTGCGAATGTTTATAGCTTTGCAGAATAATCCAAATAGTACGTGCATAATATTTATATTCTGATTTATATAAATTTCAATTCTCGTTTTCAAGTAATGGCAATTTGTTATACAGTGAACGAGTATCAGAGCAGATTTACGATAATACAATAATATTATTATATTTAAACCTTAAATTATGCTGTCAAAAAAAAGTACAACGAAAAAGTTTGATTAATATTTAAGCGACCAAACAATTTATTAGAATTTGAATCTTCGATTTTCAATTGGTGTTTTTGTGATACAAAATTATTGTATTTGAATTAAATAAAAGTGTTTCGTCGAGAAATAGTTTTATTTTAATTTGTTAAATATATTAGGGAACGTCATAAATAGCACGTTATAATATATATAACTGTTTAAGAAGTTATTTATGTATTGAGTTAGAGGTTATAAATCAATACGTTATAGTAATACATTTTTTTTTGTAGTGATAACAGAAGCTTACTTTATGCATATATTTAAAGCCATGTCAGATAATGTCAGTACGTATCTTAATTTATAACATATATTAAAATTAGAATGCTACACATTTTTAAACGTATTATATGATTACTCGAACACGATGCCAACAAATAACCTATCGTCATATAGTTTCTAATATATCGTTGAAATACTACGCTGTTGATAGTTGAGGATTAAAATATTTTGTCTCTATAACACGGACCCTTGTCTTCTACACGTGTTATCCGTTAAATAAATATAAAAAAAAATCTAAAGGATATAGCGGAAATTATTTTCAGACCACAAAAAATAATTTAGATCACTGTCTAATATCGAAATTTGCCCAAAATAATATATCTAAGTAACCACGCGGAAAACTAGTCGCTTGATCACAACGTTCAATTATTTATGTCCGGTAAAGTCTAAAGCTATTTTCGATTATTATTTTTTTTTTAGGCGATGCCGAATTACCTACGCCATATGACTATTGTATTATTGATAAAGATGAATTCAGTCCTAATGTCATCACCCAATTTGCCAGGGATGTTTTCGAAAGGGGTAAATAAAAATCCTTTTCATAATACTGGTTGTCTACATTTTCAATTATTATCTGCGCTTTTATTCGTCAGGATATATTTAAGTATATTGCATACGACAAATATTGAATATATATATTCACACGATATAATACTTATTGAATAAAATTCCTGCTGAGTTGCAGAATTCCGCAACATAAACATAATTACTTCGTGCAACAATTACGGCTTAAGTTTTGAATATTCCTTAAAGATTTATGAATTTACTTCAAAAAATATTTATCTGAAAAAGTCATTAAACGTAGTAAATATATTTATATGAATGAATTATATATATATTATTGTAGTTATAAAAAGTAAAGAATTTTTTTTTCGACGCTTGTTGTATATTCACTATAGATTACTTTAAAAATAATTACTATTTATGACTAATTATAAATCAGATTCGTAGAAATCCGTAAATCATGCAAATTACCGACTATTTATATTATACACTTTCGTTTTGACTATAACTAATTAAAGAATAATTAAGTGATTAATTAACGTCTTAGACTTTCATTGAGTACATGGTAATGTGCTCGAAATTATGTAATAATTGCAGTTTATGTTTTTATTTTGTAAGAATATTTGGCAAAAAAATATTCAACACGGGAGTTCGATCTTAATCAGCCAGCTGAAGATGATGCAATTTCGCCGCCTTGGGATTTCAAAAACTCCCCGGACGATAACCTTGACCTATCATGTAATACGGAATAAAATGATTGCTCTTTGTTTATATTATATGAATGACAAAAATGATTTACACATTTAGTAGATCGTTTGGATGACACTTTTTGGTTATTTTAATGCCGCGAATTTATTTTTCATACGACTGTTGATGTATAAGTTATTAACACAAAAAAACGTTTAGTTTTAGAAATGTTATTAAGTATACATTTTTTTCAATCAATTTACTATTTATAAATATAATCCAAAAATGTGGGAAAATGGCCTTTAAACGGGAAAATATTTGCATTTTATTATTAATTATCCAAATAATTATGAACAGATATTGAATTATATCGTAATGAAAATAATTTATTACCCGAAATATTTTTTTATTAACTTATGCGTATTCACCAAAAAAAAATTTGCAACTATGTATACTGTTATTATGTCACATTTCATAAATAAACTGCACTTTAGAGAATATAAAGCTGGAAACACTAATTAAAACAATAATAAGTAAATCACTGTAAAATATGTGTTATACAACCCTTCGATTATCCTTTAAAAATTACTTAACTTATTTTAAATTCTTATATATTTAGTCGTCTCAACGTTAATTTTTTTGTTTAGCTGCGCAATATCAGTTCCTTGCTAGTCATTCTAGGGGTGACTTTCCGGGCCAGTCATCGAGGACTAATGATAATGATAACTCCGATTAAGAATTTTGTAATTCTGCTACTAGTTTCAATCAACGAA
This sequence comes from Geopemphigus sp. TES_GeoC_2020, assembly GCA_025469175.1. NCBI lineage: Eukaryota > Metazoa > Arthropoda > Insecta > Hemiptera > Aphididae > Geopemphigus > Geopemphigus sp. TES_GeoC_2020. Next base: position 9,560 of record JAIPRN010002682.1, on the reverse strand, counting down.
TATTAATGTGTTCACCATTTGCACGGTTTAGATTCACTGATCATTTTTGCACTGGGTTGTTTCTCTATTTTATCGTGGTATTGACGAAATTATAAAATTATTATATATATATCTAAATAAATGTATAAATATAACGTTTACCTTTATGTTTGAAATAATCATATGATAACTCTATAAAAAATGTTTCGTTTATTATTTTAATTGATATTAATATTTATTACATTTTCTACTGAATATATCGTATAATATGACTTTAGTAATTTTTTTTCGATTTAGTAGTAAATAATATAATATAATAGATATTAGAGTTTATATGTACGTAAAATTAGTAATATCTTGGTATTTTAATATATATTTGCACTGTATTTACATATTTTTCGTATTGTTATTTTATTAGTGCTATTGGGTTATGCATTATATTAAAATACCTACTCATATCATTAATGTATGTGTTATAGTAGTGAAACATATTTTTAAAACTTTGAAGCTAATAATAGTTTTAATGGTATATTTATAAATGTTAAAATTGGAAAGATGTATATAAGAACATTGTAATCTTACTATCATAATAATAACTCATAATAACAATTCTGTATAATTTAATAATATAATACGTCGCTACAAATAATTTTGGTAAAAATTATTCAAATACAGGTATCAATAGCTTAATTTATTGAGACGTTTTTATTTTACTGATAAAACTCACAAATTTCGTTTTGTTTGCCGGATTACACAGTTTACCTAATCTAACCAAATCTAATTAATTTTTATTCATTGAAATATTATACAAACAGTATACGAGAAACTATTCAAATTCAGGTATCACTCGCTGAGTTCATTACGGTGTTTTTATTTTACTGATTAATCAACAATTTATTTTTTGCTTGCGGAATCAAACAGTTTCGCGCAAATGTGTATTAATCGATTTGAAAATTCCCAATTTGTTAGTAAATTTAATCATATTGCTCTCTTATTGGCGTAATCACTGTTTATGACATCTTATCCCTTAACTATATTTCGCCACACGATTTGATATCGAAATATTTTCCGTCACTTCCAAACTTTATAAATCTTCTATCACGAACGTTCAATTCAACCTGTTATAGATGTAACTCTGGAAGACGTTGTGTTTGTCCTGTCATATACCTGTTCTAAAAAGCTTCCATCGTAAGGAACTAATCCTCCATCACTGTCACCGGAAAAGTGGTTTAAAACGCTTTTAGATTAAAATAAAAATATTTCGAGGTTACGTAAAAAAACGGAAATTCGGATCGCATGTATAGAACGGAAGTATAAACGTTTGACTATACACCGCATTGAGAAATGAGAGTTTTATTACGGGTTACGGATGACGAGTTGTATACAGTGCGTCTTGTAAATCAGTTAGATATCGTGAACCGGTAAATAAAGACGAATTTTTTTATACTATATAACGTTTTCTACTAAATATCGTGTAAGTGTTTACCGCATATATCAAAAAGATTTATCGACAAATATTTGATCAACAACGGGAATTTTACGAGTTCTTTGGCGAAACGAATCGTTATTTTGTTTTGTATAGAAATGTCTAACTATTAAAAACCCGATATATTTGGCGATTATAATTTAATTATTATAGGAAAAAAAATTCGACTTTAAGATAACACGAAATTTATCGATACGAAGAAAACACATAATTCGTCGGTAAATTATAATAACCTAATTATAGATATTACTCGTCCCTCTGTTTCTCTACTTCTAAAGAAAACGTAAGATAATTACTAATACGACTATGGAGAAAATATTTAAAGAATGAAAACTTATATTAAGGCAAACAATTTTCTTACTCATTTTCCAAACGTGAATATCTCACAAAAAAATATAATTCGTTCAATTTATGTAATTTATCAATATTAATTATAGTATTAAATTTCTATTTTAATATGAAAGAGTGGCTTCGTGAATGTGTGTGCTCCATAATTTATTATAATATGTATATATATATATTCTTTTTAAATTGTCTTTGAATTTTTAATACATATCGCGAACTTTATAAATATATAATAAAGAATACACTTATGTATAATATATTCGACGTGTCAGTTCCCATATATATACATATGTATTTCTTTCATTCAAATGTGTACTTGAAATTCAATTAGGTTACACATCTTCATGATTATGACTAATAGATACGACGTAAAGTAGAAAAATTGTGTCCCCGAATATAATTAACCTATTTTTAATGACGATGTTTTCGTTTTGTTCGTAAGATATTTTATAATTTAATATTACTACCAAAGGGCCGACATGGAATAATTCCGTAACATTTCGTAATTATTCGCGTATAGAATTAAATAGGCGTTATTTTTTTTTTGAAGCACAAACTCGAGATAAGGTTTAAAATGTACCATCGAACTTAGAACATCTGATAGTCGCCATCGTCGTGATTTGGGAATTTGGCAAAATTAATCTTTAAATCGAAAAAAGTTATTTGTCCGTTTGAACCGACATTTTTATTAAAATTACGTAACGCCGAATATCCCACGTACGAATCACCGACGCGGACTTTACACGAAAAAATGTATAATTACGATAGCTCTTACGAACGCGTATTTACCTAAAAACACGCGCAAACATTTACTTTTATTATGATTGAAAAAGTCGACGCGCTCGTTGTAAACGTTGGTTAATTATTATGCCATGATACCGTCTCGTTAATTTTTAACTAATTTCTTCTCGGTTTCGTCGTGTTTTGCGAATTGAAATTTAATTCTATTTTTACGAATACTTCCTTTTTATTTTGATATTAAATTATACAGTAAAATGTTTAATCGACAATATTTAACGGCAATATATATTTTTTAACCTATTTCACGTATTCTGGTTACGGTCTTATTACGAGTTAATTGTTTGTCACGGTAACCATGAGCCACCCGTTGTTTTTAGTTAGCCATTCGTATTTTTTTACTTTATTCTCAAACGTAAGAAAAAGTGAACACGTATGATTATTTTGTTGAAATACGTAATCACGTTTAATAGCTCTACACGATTAAAACAATCGAGCGCGTCATAGGTCTAACATAAATTTGTTTTTATATATTCGTCGAATCATTAATATTGATTTAAATATAAACGTAAATTAAAAATTAAATTTCCGCAAATTAAAAATTGTCAATCACATATATTTTCACGCGTAATTTGTCATATTTATCTTATTTCCTTCTTTAGATTTTCCAAATAAATCACGCGTATCCTTTTTCCCCTCGAATTGAAAATTATTCTACCTGTACTAGTTTCAAAATACTTTACGCGTAGTCATAAACGAAACGCGAAACCGTTCATTTATTCGAACCGACGATGATCGAACAATTGTATTAATTACCTGTTCTTGCATATTTATTTTCACTTACGTCTAGAAACGTAAAATTCCTCCTTTCTGGCTATTCGTACAATCGTTTATTTTACGCGGTGTGTAATTATTTAAACTTTTGATAGACCGCTATTTAAGAATACATTTTTTTTATTTATTTTCAAAAATAAATTAATTTTTTACGCTATGAAGTTGTACTAATTTTCCTTTTCGTTGGTTTACACATCGTCACATACCTAAAACAAACAAAAAACACATTTTTGATTTAATCGAAAACAACTGACCAAACAAACTATTACGTCATATTATCCGTAATGCCGATTCGAGCATATATTAAAATTACAAATAGAAATTTATATATCTCGTAATTGACGATTATTGACGTACAGTTTTTAAACTTTACGTAATTATAATTAAATATCTGTAGCGTTTATTAATTTAAATCCTAACCATATTAGTAAACATATTCGATCGATATTGATAATAATAATCGAATTATCGTTTTACGTATATGTATACACGAGTGCGGTTCAATAAGTACTCGTTTTTTTTTTTATTTTTCAACATAATCCCCTTTAAGAAATATACACTTCTCCTAACGTTCCTGTCATTTTTTTAACACCTCCAAAAAATAGGATTTGTCGAACTTTACAAAATACACCTCTTTCTCGGCGATGACTTCGCGTTTGAGCTAAATTTGTTTCCTTTGAGCCATTTCTTCATGTTAGGGAACAAGAAAAAGTCGCAGGGAGCCAGATCGGGTGAATACGGGGGGTTCGACAGCAATTCGTAACGCAATTCATGCAGTTTGGTGGCGTAAACTCCAGATGAATGTGCTAGTGCGTTATCGTGGTGAAACAGCACCTTTTTTTTTGGCCAAATGTGGCCGCGTCTCTTTCAATTATTTGTCGAAGCGGTCCGATAAGTCTGAAATTTGTTTTGCCGTCGTTTGATAGACGGCAGCACACGATGATAACACCAACTTCCCACAGGTCCTCCTCTGTCGTCAAACACGGGTACTTATTGAACCGCCCTCGTATATATATATATATATATATATATATATACTACTGTGGGCAAAAAAATAGTAAGACTTTTTAATTTAAATTTCGCGCGAAAATCCATTCGTCGAAATATTTTTTTTCTACGTTAGTATGACTGTCAGTGACATCTGTGCCAATTACCACATCAAAATCATCATTAGTATTTAGTATACGCTTGTCTTTCTGAAGTATAAGAAGTGCATTTGGCGATTTTTACAATGAGTGAAATTATTCAACAAAGAAGTTCCATTGAATTTTGTGTGCGCAATGAAATTTCTGGTGCTGAAACGTTCAGAATGTTCCAAAAGACCTTCGGTGATAATTGTATGTCACGAGCAAGTGTTTTTGATTGGTATAAATTGTTCAAAGAGGGTCGAGAACGCGTTGACGACAAACCACGTCCAGGACGGCCATCAACATCAACTGATAATCAACTCGTCAATAAAATCAAGGAATTGGTGCTCGAGAATCGACGATTAACAGTCAGAGACCTTACTGGTATCGTTGGAATATCGGAAAGATCAGTGAAAACCATTTTAAAAGATTATTTGGGGCTAAGAAAAGTGAAAGCACGATTGGTTCCAAAATCACTTAATTTTCTTAAAAAACAGCGTCGCGTTGACGTCTGTGAAACAATGCTTTTCGACTACCAAGATGTCATGAAACGTATTATAACTGGCGATGAGTCTTGAACATATGCTTACGAATCGGAAACAGACGATCAATTGGCCGAATATTGTGCCAAAGGTGAGCCGAAGTCCAAAAAACCACGTCAAAGCAAGTCAAAAATCATGGTCATGTTGACAGTTTTCTTTGATTACCGAGGTGTGATGCACTCCGAATTCCTTCCAACCGGCCAAACTTTCAACAAGGAATACTATTTGAGTGTTACGCGTCGTTTTCGCGAAGCTATTCATAAAAAGAGGCCGGAATTATGGGCTGACAACTCTTAGTTTTTGCACCACGACAATGCACCGTCGCATACGGCATTGATTCTTCGTGAGTTTTTCGCCAAAAATTCAACAAATATCGTTTAACGACCACCGTATTCGCTTGATTTAGCTCCGTGTGACTTCTGACTGTTCAGCAAACTCAAACGACCGCTCCGGGGAAACCGTTTTGAATCAATTGAAGACATTAAACGTGAATCGCTACGCGCATTGAAGGCAATTCCGGAAATTGACTTTAACAACTGTTTCGAAGATTGGAAAAAATGTTGGCATAAGTGTATTGGGGCCGGGGGAATTACTTTAAGGGGGACGAAATAGATTTGGCAGAATAAAGAATTTTAAAATGATGAAAAAAGTCTTACTATTTTTTGCCCACGGTAGTATACGTTCGTGCAGACATTCGATATTTAATTTTAACGTCTATCGGCTGTTATGATGAAATTAATATTTCACGTTTATTAACGCGTTTCAAATACTAACAATGTTTATGTTCATTTGGTTTCGTTGTTATTTAAGACATGATATCCGTTAAAATAATTTATATGATAATTACGCGAATCGACCAAAGAAATAATTATTATTAAATACTTTTATTAGTTACGCTCGTTTATAGTAAATTTTACTACAGTCTTTTGTACTACATTTAAGAAAAAACGTAATTTCCGAACATGCCCATAAATTTTACTAGCGAAAGTCCTGTTATGTATTTGATTAGTGCGACGCCCGTCGATTAAATTTAAGTTTATCGCGGAATGTTCTTCCCATTTCCAAATAGTGCCGAGTACTATTTCATTTCAAATCATTTCGTAAATATGAATGTAAGAAATTTGATATTTGTAGAGTGATCCGAGTGTTTCATAAGTAACGAGTGGACGTAAATTCTAATGCAACGACGGTAAAAAATTAACGCAAATTTACGATTAAATATGCAACGATTAATTAATCAATTAATTCATTCATTCATTAATTCATTAATTCATCGATGTTTGTCGAATCATAAAAGAAATTATTATTGTAATTCCGCGCACGAAATAATCTACACTTGTTGGAACGCGGTGTCAACAGTAACCTAAAATTGTGTTCAACGCTGTTAGGTTAAGTTGACTTTTGTTTTTTTTTATACCGTATCGGCAATACCCTCACTGGCCCGGGACGCCTGAAAGCAATACTTCGGACCAGTGAGTCGCCATCGTTTATTAAAAAAATTTATAAAAGTTTAACAAATACGATCATTCTTAAGAGTAGGCGAGCAACGCAAGCTATCCCCACGTTGTTTTACCTCGCCCCCCGTACATCGAATATAATTCACATTTCTTAAGAATGGCCACTTCTTAAAAACTATCACGTGAATGGTACGCGGTGACAGGACAATACCCTGTCACGGAGCAGCCATTGACATCTTCCGCGCGAAATGAAATAAAAAGAATACAAAGTTAGGTCGACTTAGTACCACCGTTGTTAACTTATTTCGCGTTATAAAAATTTTGTGCGTTTTTCTGAATAAGTTACGGATAATTATTATTATTTTTTTTTTAATAAAAAAAATTTACGTAACAGTGTCGATTGCTTCAATTCCACACTATGCTTAATATGCTGACGATATTTGTTCGTCTACGTAAATACTGATATATAATTTGTGTATCGAATACTAAAAGACGAATTTGTGTTGGTTCGTAAATTAGTAGCGAGAAACTACGACTAATTTAAATAAAGTAATAATGTAACGAGAGCGAAAAAACTAACGTACACAGTTCGAACTTTATATACATGGTCCATTATAATGGCGTTTTTTGGTAAAAATTAATTTATTGATCGTACCGGTACAAAAGTTTAAAATTCTTCATAATAATCTCCCCCAACACCAATACACTTGCAGAGCCGTGTCTGCTAAGCCTGGAAGGTACCCTAAAACTCGACGGGAATGCCTCTTAGGAACGTTGTAACATATTTTTGGATGCTTTCCTTTCAGCTCTCTGTTCAATCGGGGAAACAAAAAAAGTCGCACGGAACAAACGTCTGAAGGGACTACCGGGGTGTTGCTTCGGGCCAGGAAGTTGGTAACGATGAAGGCCGTGTGGCTGAGGGTAAAAACCTTCTTTCTGGCCTTCCATCGACACTTTCGGCACAAGCTTCGCGCAAATTTCACGCGTTTAAAGTAACTTCGGTCACTATCCCATGTACCACGAATGTGAACATGTTTAGGGTGGCAGCGATTTGCTGGATGCTCAATCGCCGGTCAGAAGGCGCCACTTCGCGCACATGATTCAAGTTTTCATCGGTTCTGGCCGTTGTTGGGCGTCCAGAACTGAGTTCACCGGCGATCTCTTCCCAGCCCTCCTTGAACGCCTTGCGCCACCATCCAGACTGTGACCTTTGAATGCAACCGTCCTTGAAGCATCTGGAATGTTTCGGTTTCATTTTTTCTAAGCCGCACACAAAATCTGATGGCGTATCGCTGTTCAAGCGAATGCTCCGTTACGCCGTGTTACAAAGTCGAAAAACACATTTCACGTGAA
>JAIPRN010002681.1:0-27923 GCA_025469175.1 Geopemphigus sp. TES_GeoC_2020 | reverse complement strand
TATATATATATATGTATGTATGTGTGTGTGTATGCTGAAGTTAAATTTGATGAAAAATCTTAGAAACCTATTCTTTCAATAAATAATGGAGTAGACTAACGAAAAGTATAGTTTCATATCTCCGTTGATATGGTCGAATGGAGTTCTTTTTGTATAGCTTAAGGCTATTCTTCACGTTTCACATAGTTTTTTTTTTTGATAAAGTTCATGTCTACCTTTCGCGTAAAATGTCAACTATATTCTTATAGAAATGTCCATTGGATTGACCTTTTTGTAAATATTAAGAAAATAAAATATGGCGTAAATTAGGAAACATCTTATTTTGTTTGTTTAAAAAAATACAATATACAATATAAACGTCTCTGTATCGACCTTCAAAATTAAACGATACGAGTATGTTTGTATAATAATATAGTATAAACGTGTAAAATTAATTAAAATTTATATCACGAATGTGATCAGAATTGTAACGAAAACATATAGGTTGTATAATAATAATAAAAAAATTTAAAAATATTCAATTTTTTCTATACAGACGTGCTGTAATGATTATTCAAATGGTTATATAATATTAAACTCGTTCGTAGAGAGTATATCATACAGTTTAATTGGTAACAATGGGACTCATACCGCTATTTAAAAATATTATTACAACAAATTATTTCTTTAAACCGAAAAATAATTAATTCGATATGCTGAATTTAAAAATCCACAAACATTTATTTTTAAACATATATATTTTAAATTGATCGAACGATTTTTTTAATATGTACATTTTAACAAAACACCAGGACTAATTATTCTGTTTATAGAGTATAAATAATAAATTAACAATACACCTTCGAAATATATTGCATCTATAATACTGTATTGTTTACAAATAAGACGTAAAATATTTGAAATTGATTAAAATATGAGAATTGATTCCTAAAATGTAATTTATAGACTTATTGACGTCTATAATATATAATGAATGGCATATAAATGTCATTTTAACAAATTGAAAGTTTACCTATCTGTAGACATTTATCATTTAAATTTTCTGTAAATTATAATTTGAAACATCTTAATACTGATTACATGTTATACATGCGTGTAAAGTTAACAGTGTAATAGTATAAACATAAAATCTATAATATGTGTCGATAACCCAAGTTATATTTCATTAATGAACCAATGATCTATAAATATGTAAAAATCATATTAATCTATATTTCAGTTAAGCTATTAAATTATTAGTGTCAATTTTCTGAACCCGTATAAAGCAATAAGTGCCTTAAATTAAAATTATTTTCATATCGTTTATTGAAATAATATTAAATAAAAAACAACGAACGTTTCTTTTCACAATAATTCTTAATTCCTGATTTAATTTAAAATAGTTATATATAATTACTAATTTTTAAAAGTTTTTCAATACAATCGTTAACACTTTTTAATTAAATAATAAAATTATTCATCAATATGAATTATTTTCTTCCAATTTTAACAGTTTTGTAGAAATGACGTAACATGTTTACTTTGAAATAATATATATATATATATCGTTTCAATTGTATTTGTTTATTTTAAATATTAAACGTTCGTTTACGGGTCTTAACTTGAATAGTTTCAATTTCAAATAATTCAATTGTACTTCCAATATCATCTTTATTGTTGTGTTATATTCCTTCTTATATTCCTGAAAATATAAGTGTTTGGTAAATGTGAATAATTGTAATTTTTATATTATAGTTAAACTTCGATTTTTTTTAGTTTTTTTTATGTTTGTGTATACAAGGGAATTGTGACGAAAAAACAATTAATTAAATATTTAAGATAAAAAATAAATTTTATTAAAAGACAATGAATAAGCATTCTTATAAAAAAATTAATGCTCTAAGGGTGAATACTTTATAATAGTTATAATCACATTTAATATATATTGAAAGCGTACACGTTACATTTTATTGTTGTAATAAAAATAATTATATTATGATCATTTGTATTTAAAGTTAATGTATATACATTTTTCAGAACTGAGGTTAAATAAAAATGGTCTTAAAGATTGTTGACAAATATTCAAACAATCGTTTGTGTGTCTATCGCTTTATATTTTCTTAGAAAATAAATTAATATTAATACATTTTTCGAAAAATAGAGTTACATTCCAAATAATAGCGATTTATTGGCATTTTTTTTTTAATAGAATGACAAATAGAATAACATAATTTTTTATTGGATAGTAAAACAGCGCGTTATCCTACGTTTTATCATAACGATTACCGGTTTAAAATCTAAATAAATTTTGATATTATTAACTCACGAGCCACGAGCTAGGTGCAGTTAATGTCACTTTCGATATTACGCGATATAATTCGGGGCTATACTCTGTATAGAATAAACATATTATATTAGTTTACGTAATATGTGAGATTTTTTGGCTCTCCCTCACGTCAGGCTCGCCGCTAGCTAGCATGGATGCCAATACAGTGAAAGGAGTGCGATACCGACGTCAACTTAATACCAAATCGGTATCGCGATTGTTTGTACACGTCGGATCGGTTTGTCGCTCAGGAAGTGATGCTTCACCATGGTTGACGTATCTACTGGGACTTTAACATGTGGACTATGGAACACCCGCTATGTAGTTGATTCTCAAATCTAGACTTACCCTGGTGGGACATAAGCGTCCAAGAAGCATTCGTCGTTCCGGTCCGTCAATAAAGTACGGACTGTCCACAATCCGATGCTGGTGGTCCATAGAGACGACTGGTGATTCACGAGTGACTACGTACCACGAGAAGTGGGACATGGTACTAATTGAAGAGACGTCGTGGAAGGATCAGGCCATTAAACCCCGTTTCGTGTCCGCCACTGCCATCTAATATTCCGAACTTGCGAATCGTTTTACGTTAAAATCAAACACGGATTTCGTGTTTCAGATTCTTCTGAATATAAACATCATTCGTATATTTTCGTCTTAAAACTGTTGGCGCGTCAACACTTCAACGGCAGCGTTATTTATTACGGCAGTGTATTGTTTAACATAGTGAACAATGATTTTCGACACCTACAAAATAGATGTTTGCCCACTTATGGTTGTTGTTAAGTTATAATTTCAAAGATAATGTACTATATTTATGTGGTTCAGGAATTACAGAAAATGTCTTTGTAATATTGATATCCCGCGCTATACATATTATGTGCAGTGTCTTATGTGAAGTATAGCTAAATTTTTAATATTGGAGGTGAATGAATTTGAGCATAATAAAATTGGAAATGCTAAAATCACTTTTTACAAATTGTTAATGAAACTACAATAACAAAATATAGCCAACTACTTGGCTACTAATACAAAATTTCTTATAAAGACAACGTGTTTTAATTACAATTATTCTAATATAACATTGTATGTACTTACTGCTTAGTAAGTCTACATAACATCAACTCGAGATGAGATTTCACAAATCTAAAATGAATTAGAAAACGCGGGCAGTTTTGAGTGTAAAATTAAAAATTACGATTAATACGGCATTTTTTGTTTGAAATTAAGTACTACAAAATTCTATGGGATCGCTTTAAATTCGAGAGACAGCCAAATGGGCAACCAGGATTATTTACCAAAAGATAGAATATTAAGTGCTCCAGCATATTAATACATAAGTATGGGTTCCTGATGATGACAAATGTATTTAAGTAAATATGTAAATGACTTCAAAGTAAAATTCAAACTAAAATAAAAAATAATGTTAAATTAAATCTAAAGCTTTGGGAATTATCAACAACAAATTATATGGTTGAAAAAGTGTAAATTATAAAATTATTATTAATTATTAAATTAAATTAATTTTAAATTTTAAATCTAAACGATTTTATATATTTAAGAAAACTTCGTATTTTTATATTATAATATTAATGTTAATGAATTTTTGAGTGAAGCTAAATAGGGTAGAAAAAATGTGTTCTAAATTAGTTTAATCATAATTATTTTTAAATGTATTGTATATATTTCTAATTTTATATCTTACAATACGATTTAATTTTTATAATTCAATTAGTTTCCATAATAAAATCTATAAAACATAAGCTAACATTTGATATAAATAAGAAAATAAGTAAAAAATTATTTGTATCATGTAAACATTTTTTATATTTTATTTATAAATGCATATCAGTGTTACACTGTAAATGCATATAAGGACGTTTAAAAAAAATGGACTATATGAAAAAATTAAACGCATGTTCTACTGAACATTTGAAATTACTACGGTAATTGTTAAAATACTCAATATTTATTTTTATTACAAAAGAATATATTTATAAATCATTTTTACAAAAATTCTGAGAATAATTTATTGTAAAAGAAATTATTATTTTTAATCGTTATCATAATTCTATACCGTCGAGTAAATATTTAAAAAACATATGATATAACATAATGTAAAATGGTAATAAATCGCGGCTATATACATTTCCAAATTAATATAAACAATGATACGTTTATAAATTTGATTATCCTTTTTTAAATATATTCTATCTAGTATATAATTTCTTTTTCTTTAAATAAAACGCGTTACATTTTCAATACGTTAAAAATAAAATTGTCTGCGTTAGATATTTTCATTTTCAGTTGACTATAATAAAAAGTCCTATTCATATGTTCCTCTAAAAACGATTCATATTGTTTTTGTATATTGAAATTATTTTATTGTTTTTTTTATTATTTTCCGTAAAAAATTGTATACCATAACCTACCAATTTATTCAGTCTGTACTCTGATTACAAGTTACAAGGACTCGAAGGAACATTAATAATATCAATTTGAAAATCCTTTTCTATATTAAGATAATCAAGATCTTCATCGATCATTTTATGATTATGTTATGTTTAGTATAAATATATACATTTGTTTGATATGATTTTCGCTAATAGAAAAATTGTCGTAAAAACAAAAAACTGAGAAGATCTGTAATATTAAACATAATATTTTATTATAGTTCCGTTATTTCATAGTCTATATAATACTTTTTAAGGAGAATTTATGTATAGCAAATTGACACATTGTTAGAAAATTACCATATGGATTATATTTACAAGATATAAACGAAGATCATTTATTAATTAAAATCCTATTTAGCTTACGAACAATGGTAGGCATTTAAAATACACGTACTGCGATCAAATAATAAGACATTTAATTCTACGTTTGCCTCATTCATATGCGTGAGTATTGTTTGAAAAAGAAAAAACAAATGTTTTAGATAGTATTATTTTCATTGTTTATAATGTAGTATACATTGTTTAAAACTTGTATTTTTGTTAGATTTTTCCACACATACTAATCCATAATATTTCGTTATGGCTATTATACACATTTTTTGTAAAATAAATAATTACGCTACAAATATATATTTAGAATCATATACGATGAAACTAATATTTACCACATTTATATTGTAATATTTATTTATTTAACATCCATCTTATACAGTTTTTTTTTCATGTACATATATATATATGTCTGGAACTTATCTTTTTATGTAAATAAAGATGAATTGCAGCGTGTATAATGGATCGTTACTTTAGAACGGTTCGATCGATTTGGCTGATGTTTTCATTTGTTAGGTTCGTGATTGTCCGGATTTTGTTTTTGTGAATGAAAATTTTTTGGAAAAATCGTCGGAAAGTCGGAAATTTGGACTTACAACTCATGGAATCCGTTTATTATTTATTCAACAAGGTGGATTTTGTAACGGTGAATAAACCAGAGTAGCGTATTTGCATAAAGTTTTGTGTTGAACTCGGGAAATCAGCGATTGTAACTTTTGAAGTGATTAAAAAAGTATTCGAAAATGATGGGATGAGTGGATTTAAGATATTTGAATGACATTAGACGGTTGTAAAACCTCCAATGATGATTCTTATTCTGGTCAATGTTTAACTTCTAGAAATTAAGGAATTATATTTAAAAATTCGTGGAATAATTCAATCAAATCGACAAATGACAAAAAAAGAACTTTTTAATGAGCGTAATATTTCTTATAAATCTTGTCAAACCATTTGAGCGAAGATTAATGTACGTGACGAGTTTTTCATCGAAGGAAACATTTCAGAACAAATTCATGCTAGGATCTGGTTATTGTGTCACGGAAAGGTATCAATTCATTCCGCCTTATAAATTCGTCAGCTCTTTGTTAATAAACAAGTTACAGTTGTATCTCAACCTTCCTCTCCCCCTTTACACACTTGATCTTGAGCCATGCAATTTTTTTTTCGTTTCCAAAAATTAGAATCGATCACAAATGCCAACTGTTTCGTGATATTGAGACAATAAAAACAAATGCGATGAATCAACTCGGACAACTTATCGTTGAAGACTTTTAACACTGTTTAAAACAGTGGCAAGGTCGTTGAGATAAGTATAAAATGTCAGGTGGTGAATACTTTGAAGGTGACTAATGTTTAAAAATAAATTTATGTGTACAATCATTTGTGATAAAATAAATCTGGTATTTTTTTATCACACCTCGTATAGATAAACTGTAAAAGCTGATAGGTACTTACAAATATTCTAGTTTTATTAAATTATAATTGAAAAGGAATGTGATTGATAGAACAAGTACGCGACAGTTATTAATCAAAAGTGGCAAAAAAAAAATGAAAGGATATTGTACAGTTTAGATTACCGCACGGGCCCGTTTATCTAGATTATACGGTTTATCGACATTTTACTGAATGTGTGTAAATTTTATGTAAATTATGTGTTGAAAATAAAAAAGCGCCACGGTTTTTTAAATATCGAAGAATTATGTCAAATAAAGTACAAAATATTAAAAACTTTTTCTTCGTGCTCCACGTATTATGAGAATATATTCATTTTGGAATAATATGTCGGTTTCAGGTTGATACGTTGCACGAAAATTTGAGTTAATCGTGGAAATTGCTTAATGCGTTTTTCTTTTATAAACCCATCTAAAATAATATATTTCTTTTCCAATAAAACATTCTTTACCATTCAATTACAATAATTGGTGGTCAATTTTTTCTATTCTGGTATTCGATTGCTAATTACGTTTAACATGTTCGTTTTCAATTTATATAGTTTAAAATAATTGTTTATTTTTAAATGTGTACGCGAATGATAATTTCAAGTATCATACGTGTTTTAAATTGCATTCAGAACGAACAAATCGATCAATAAGTTTATTTTCATCTATAACAAAATACGGATTTTCATTAAGCATATTACTTACGATTATAAGGGAAAATCAATAATACGTTTTTTAAGGTAATTCGTTGATGAAATAACCCCATCATTCCTCGTTCGTTTTCCAACAACGAAAACACATTTACGTAAATGTAGATGTACGCGAATTGCTTATACCGTTTTCCACGCGTGTAGCATTTAATACCGACGTTTGTTTCGTTTTATTTCTCGATATGTTTCCTTTAAATATTTGCAACAGCAGTTGCCAACCATCGATTCGTAATCATCCTTTTCGCCGGTAATTTATTCGTTTGAGTTTCATAAATTACAGCGGTTGTATAAGAACGGTTAATAATGAACAATGTTCGCACTTAACGTTTCGGACCCTTGGCCCGCAGTTTAGTTTTTGTGTTACGGATCGTTCGGCGTCGAATTGATTGTCTTTTCCATTACGAGTCCGTACAACTAACAGACGACTGGTGCATACAACAAATTAGTCGGCATTAAGTGTTAAACCAATTATTTCGATTCAGATCGGCTAACGTAATTCCGTCGATGCATTTAGTCCGGTTAAGTGACCTGCAAGGAATTGTACAGGAAATTATCTTCGTCCGCGCCGATCGGACGAAAAACCAATTTAGAAATTCGTTTTGGACGTCAAAATGGTCAATGCAGTCGATATTTAGATTCGAACACATGTGTATCTTATCCATGTTATATTTTATTTTAGACGTCGAGTAAATTACGTATTTCTAAGTAAATACATTATGAATACAAAATTTGTATACGTACGTTAAATGTATCGTGACATTTTGCCTAAATAATTTGTATGTCTGACTAGTTATTAGAAACGCGATAAATAAATCAATTATTAGCTGTCAACGTATCGTTATTGTAATCCGTTGATTTGAATATATAATTGAAAATAATTCCCACTTAGAAATATCATATTTTTTTTATCTTGACTAGATCGTCGTATTAATATTATTTTATTATTTAAAGTTTATAGTCCGTACATTTTCATGAGGTTATGTTGTAATATTTTTTGTACCTTTTATCATTTTCCAACATAGAAATCGACAAGTTTTCCCGAATGACTTAATCGACTGTAAATTATGTAACGGAGCAATTTTTCGTATTAAATTACAAATTAAGCGCACCGTTGTTTACCATAAAATAATTATAAATACAGACATACAAAGTTCACGAATTAGTGGAATTTAAAATACACATATACTTTGGGTTGGTAGTAGTATTATAAGTACCGTATATTTTTGAAGCTAAATTGTACAGCACGCGCATTTTTCAGTCTTATTGGTTTTTTAGTGTAATGACGATAATCGACACAGGTTAATATTACCGCATATTGAAAAGTACATAAAATGATTATTTTCAGACGATTCATAAAATGTGTTTCGGTGAATATTATGTTCACGTAACATTATTCTGTCGTAAGTATTTTATTCAAATTTATTCATACACAATAATAGTTTTTAAAATATTTTCTATACAATATCGAACGAGATTTGGTACTTATATTTATATTCGTTTTTAGGTTTAGATTGAAAGAAAAAATATTACAAACCTTACTTTATCAAAATAATAAATAAAATAAACGACGTATTTAACTAAAAGTCTGCGGGCGTTTTTTTTTTTTTTTTTTGTTAAAAATGTATAAATAGCTTGAAATTTAAAGTTTTTTAGCTATTACCTATGCTCGTATTGTGTAAACAGCAAACAACTGTATAATTTGATTATACGTGCTTCACGTCGATGAGTGCTTACGCATGTGTAAGCGTGTGACATTCAGTGCTGCAGAATCGTGCGATTTTTCGCGTAATGTATATATTGTGAATTATATTGGCGCAGTGAAAACAATAAAAAAATGCCATTTTATTTAACCTCGTAGAGATAAAATAAATAACTCGATTTGCTTATGTATCTAAGCACATTTGCCTTGTTCCCCTTTTTATTTTGCGAGCGTATGACGTATGTTAAAATCATATATTAAACTGTGGCATATTTAATCGTAATATTTAAAATATACGAAAATTATAATCTAACAATAAAAAATAATTGGTTTACTATATCAGGCCTAACTACCCCGAAGTTGATCTGAAAGTTTACCAATAGAATAATCTAGATTATAAAAGTTTTTATTTTTCTATTAGCTAAAATTGTTTTATAAAATCATTAATAATTAATTTTATATATATTTATAAAATATCGATTTAAATAATCGATTTTATAAATCGATCAACAATATTCACGTTAAAAGTTGCAATAACAGTTACGTAATGGTTTAAGGTTAGTAATATATTTCGTATATATTTCAACAGAATAAACATTTAATAAGCTTTTATAACTGTATATGATTCACGATTTTAGATCACGGTTACAACAATAATTATCTTGGTACTTTTTAATAAAACTAGATATTTGGTAATGGTGTTTACGGCAAAAATTGCCACAGTATTATGTAAGCTATAATTTGTTTGCTTATTTTTTAAATATAATTATCATAAATTATCGAGGAAAACGATTAAAAAACGTTTTCATTCGGTTCGTGAAAAGTCTAGCGAATTTCGCTTTTAATTTATAATAACAATAGATATATTTACGGAGTAGTAATTTAATTTTTCTTTTAAATCGACAATTTATGATAATATTAACAACTACATATACATCTTCTGCTTTTTTTTTAAAATCAATATACTTTCACCTAAGTGATTTCAAATTTATTCGTTTATTATTATGTTAATTAACCGGATATTCTTTAATATTTGTAATCATCAAACGTTTTTCCCTTGTAGATAATTATGTGGGCGCACTAAATCTAATTAATATAAAAAGCACCACGAAATGAACTCTGGCGCTCTTAAATTATGTCTTAAGGACATTACTTACAATGAGATTTTATTATACATTGTTAATTTGTTTGAAAAACGATACCATGCTTAAATATAATTTTATTAAAATAAGCGAATCGAGTAACAAATTAAAAAAAATAATTATGAAACGGTAAAGTAATTTTAAATTGCTTAGAGTGTCCAAAATCTTGTTTCCGTTTTATATAACAAAGGGTATTATTTATTTTCCGGGTAATTTCGCGAACTTGGAAAATTAAATATCAAAATATGCACACGAGCACAAAGCGGACTTCTTTGGACTTGGCATTTCTACATGTTACATATATAAATGAAAAGAGTATATAACCAAAATGTAATGGGAATATGCCTAAAATATCCCAAAAGTTAGAAATTTAAAAAAAAGCGTTTATAGTATTTAATTTTGATCTTGCGAAGCTAACGAAAACCAAACAATGCACATTTTTAAATCACAAATATATAATTTGTAAGTGAATATTTTTTAAATTAACTACGCACAGAGGAATTTTTTTATAAACTTTCTTATATGTTGCTGCAGTTAAATAATATCTTCATAAACTCGTTTCATATTTAAATATTGATTTAAGTTTCCTAAAAAGGAATTATAAATAGATCGTTTTTCAATATTAAATTTGTTTATATATGATAATTATTTGTATAAGTGCCACAAATAATAATGCTAATAATTATTATTAAATATATATTATAAGGAGAATTATAGTTGTACAAATTTTAATTAAAAATTACTTTTTGCACAGAAGTAAGTAGGACAGCATATTATGAAATTTTCAAATTATTTTATTGTAACTATTCGGTTACTACTATACTTAATATTACGTCACTTACAACATAAATTGGTTTTAATTGAAATACTATTACATTTAGATTTATATGATTTTGTTTAAGTAGATAAATAATGATATATAGGGTTACTTAAATTGTATCGTTATTATTATTTCAAATTTATAGGCGATTTAATTTTAAATATAAATTCGTTTTAAAAATATATTTGGCGGAAATGATAATAATTTAATTTAAAAATAAATGTAAAATGTGTATCTCCTAGTTAACGTACCTTTACACTATCCGTCTAATATTAATCATTATCTTAATATTTTATTAAGGATACTATTTGTCATTAATCTAAAATAAAATTGAATATAATTTAAGCGGTTAACACGTTCATTTCATATGTGAAAAAATTTTTTTATAGGCTGCCGCAATTGTTATCTAAACGTGTCAGAAAAAAAGCGGACATAATTACGGTTTTAGCGTTATGTTTAAATATTATTAATTACTACAATGAAACGCATACTAGCCCACTGAGATACCGGGAAAGCTCAGGAAACCCTCTATGTTTAAGTACCCAGAGGAACTCTACAAAATTTGTGTACCTACATTCGCAAAATTATCACTTTATTTCTGACGATTGTTTTATTGCTAAGTAGTGCTTTTTTTAGCGAACTACCGTATACGGTATACCAACAACTATGTATTAAAAATAGCTACCGATATCCATAATTTTGTTCATTATATTTCGTAATAATAAGAAGTACAAATTTTTTTGTTTAAAAACGAATATTTCGTAATATACGCGTTAAACGTCGACAATTAATATAAGGAAAACACAAACTACGATATTTTTTCCGAATCGTGTACAGCAGTATACGTGTTATATTTAGGCATATAAAACCATATTTAAAAAGTAGCAGTGGTACGAACCTAAAATTGTCTAGATTCATCAAGAACTCGGTTTTCAGTGTATTGCGTTTAGCTATTAAACTAATTTATATTTCGATACTACAAAGATTAGTGTCGAGTGGACCACAGTAAACGCAATTTCCTGGTAAAAAAATTGCATTCAGGCTGCGCCTTATTACAACGCAATACAACGCGTCTTTGAATATTACACAGTGAAAATAAAATTACATTCGTAAAAACGATTATTGATCTATGTGTCGTGTAACGAAAAACCCCTATAATATTATAGTTTTCTGTGACGTGTCAGTTTTACGCACTATTGTAATTGTTTTTACCTCGGCTATGCCTAAAATTTGGTTCAATTAACTTTAAACGACCGTAGGTTTGATTTTATTCATTCGTTTTAGTTCGAAATTGTTTGGTTCATTTTCGGGTAAAGGGTGGTCGCGAAAAATAAACAGATGTTAAAAATATATTTCCAATAATTCGTTATTTAATTTACTTAATTGTACAACGTTTCAAATGGACCTGACCCGAAGCTTTTTTACCTCGTATTTAAGCAACATTTAAAATTAACAGTGTGCTTAATAAAAACCGACAGAATTAATTTATGTGATTTATGTTATCATTAATAATTTTATTATTAATATCTAGTTTAAAACCTGTCAAATTTGACGTTTCTCTTTCTATTGTACATACACAAATACCCTTAATTAATTTAAAACCAATATTACTATAACAAACTTCTCGAGAAATATAGATACTTTCTTTATTACACCTAGAATCATTTATCTTAGTTTTCTGTTTGAAAAATGGATGTAATATTGTTCATCGGTTTCTATTGCTACCAAAACACCCATAAACGTATGACCATAATTATATTTATTTATAATTATTAACGTATAAGTGATATATTGACAATATTACAAGTAATAACTTGTATGAATTGAACGAAAAAATAGATCAGAAAATGAGTGTAGCCAAGATAACACTGCTCAGATGGATGAGTGGTGTGACAGGAGAAGATAGGATAAGGAATGAATATATAAGAGAAAACATAGGAGTTGCGTTGATTATGGATAAAATGAGGGAGAATAGACTTAGACGGTTTGGTCATGTTATGAGGAGAGAAGATTTGGTAGCGGTAAGAACGGTTATGGAATGGAGTGTTGAAGGAAGAAGAGGAAGAGGACGACCAAAGAAGAAGTGGTTAAATGTGATTAAATGTGATATGAGGACTGCTGGTGTGCACGTGAATGATGTGCGACATCGAATCAAGTGGAGGTTGAGAACCAAGGTGGCCGAGTCCTAATAGCTGAGAAAGGGCCGAGGAAGAAGAAGATAAGTTATAACTTGTAATTATTCATAAATCCAGTATAAAGACCAAAAATTGAACAAACATATTAGGTGGACTCATTTTTTATTATTTAAGCTTTTATTTTTTCTCGTTATCGTTGTTGTTCTTAATGATACTGTACTATCTTTTTAAATACTATGGCCAATATTTTTTAGTGTTATTTTTTATAAGATCAACAAAATTTTTAATAGAAACCCGTGTTATAATTAATTAATTATATTTTCTATACTCTCTTATTGGCTCAATAATAGATTAACATGGTTTTAAGAACGTTTTGGATATGCCAAATATTTTAAATAAAAACAAAACACACGTAAATGTGATATTTATTAAAAGCACCTCCAATGATTGAATACTCCATTCATTGTTAAAAGCGTATGACTTAATAAATAAGTGATAAATTATTTCATTAAAATATGGTGCATTTTTCATATACTAAACATATATTCTGTTTGTACAATTTTGGTACAAGACGGTAATTTAAATTCGAAATCGATGTTATGTTTAAATACGTAGATAGAAATAAAATATTTTAATTGTTGTGGAACGTTTAATAGTATGTAAATACCAAATGGTAAAAATGTAAAACTATTCAAAATTAAAAAAAAGGAATTTAAATATTCCTTTATTATATTTTGAAGGAATCGTCGTGTCTCTTACACTTTAATCGCGTTATTTTGTTATGTTTAATTTCTTTTTGAATAATTCATATATCGATATTAAAAATATTTTGAATATTTAATGTAACCAGAAATCACGTTACACACAAAAATGACCTCTTTTTTTCCGTTATTTCATCACTTGGTACGGCCAATTACGTTGGGGACATAAAAATGCCTCCTATTTATAAAATGTGTTGCGATCGCTTTCATTACAATTTTTATTGAAATATCGGTATTGAAATTATTTATTACAACTTCGTATGTATCAGAATAATGTCATTTAATAATAATATTAATAATTTTATTAAACGTGAAGAATGAATAAAAGTTGTCAGTCATACACATTATTAGTTCATCCGTTTCTATAAATATTTTTTTGCAAAGTCAAAAAAATGTTAAGTTAAGAGTTTTAAATAAAAAAAATGTAGTATAATTTTGATTTATAATTATACGTATCATAAATAAATTTATCGAAAACTATTATTTTTTGGAGAGAATGTACACTGTCTGTAATGCTAAACGCGTTTTTTTGTAAATTATAAATTTGAATACTCTATAAACGAAAACTTTTTTAATATAATTCTAATTTTTATGAAAGAAACATGTAACGAATAATAATAAATAATTAATAATCTCAAATTAATGGAATGTAATAAATTTTATTCGTTTATAGCAATAGGGAAATTTATTAAATCATAACGTCAGAGAACGAAAGTGTAATATTATATTGACGATTTTTATAATGATTTCGAAATAAAAATAACTTTTGAATAATATTATAATAATATTTTTTTACAATCATATATGACATTTGAAATAAATAATCATTTTTATTCACAAAATATGTTTATTCATTTGCCCAATAACTTAATAATATATCGAAAATTATGCGACTCATTTAAAGAATTTTAAAATATTTCATTTCAAATGAAATATTTCGCTTACTGATTTTGTTCTGAATCCTATAATTTTTATACTATGACACTTACTTTATAAGTCGTATATCTGAGACTTATTAATTGTTTATTCTAAGGAAATTGTCATTCAAAGATGGTTATTTTTCTGTAAGTCCGTAAAATCAACCAAAATATTCACTGATCTATTACTTCTTAAATTTGATCCGGTATTTTTTTGTTAAGGGCTATTATTATGCGTTTCAAATCTTAGTAGTGAAGGTTATCCACGAAATGAATTAAAAACCGATTATTCTATTTAATACATTATACGTAAATGGTTACGTTTTTATGCTCGTTTTGTTATTGGTATAAAATGTTAATTTATTATTGAAATTAATTAAACGTAGGCATCGTAAAATTCGTCGATTAGCAAATAGATAAATGAAAATAAAATTCTATTTAACAATTTTGAAAAGTCGATAATTACTTTTATTTATTGATACCAAGCACATGGTCAATTCCCATAGTTGAATCGGTTGTGAGTGGTGACCGGGTAGGTTATGCCCATGCCATGTTCGTTGGAGTCGGAGTTGTTGACCTACAAGAGGTAGACGCTAATGGGTAATTCGATCGTGTTATCATCCTGTCGGCTCTTTGGGTGGTGAATTGTATAATGGTGAGAATTCGCACGAGTCACGCGCGCTCGTCTAGACAATCTTTCGCACCACTTTTGCGCAGACGGGTTAACATGTTCGCTTCGTGTCGCTTCGTGGATACTCTTGTGAGAAAATCTTGATGTCGTCGTCGTCTTCGCTATTTGGATTAAGACGTTACGTAGATGACAAGTCAATTTATTCGTTACAGTTAACTTTGTTATACGAGTTTGTGCGGCATTATTGGATGACATTCGTTTGTCGTGCAATTATATGCCAGCCGGTTCGATATATTTATATAAAACTTATTGAGTTATTTAATCCATTTATCGGTAATTATAAAATTATAATTACAAATAGTGTTTCACAAAACACGATTCAGTGTATATAATTCATTTTATTCTATTCTCTGTAAAATATACAGTAATCCCTCATTAATATGAACTTGGTTAACACGAATTATTGGATAACGCGAACCGATTTTCTGGTCTCGAGAAAGGCTCTATACATTATGGATGGTTTTTTTATTTATTCCCTTGGTTTACAATAATTTTCCAAGCACATTAGGAACGCCTTAGGATCCATATTGTTGTTTTGTTGATTAACATGAACAGAAAACGGTCATATTCTATTTTCGACAAAGCAAGGGAGATTTATATTTCATATAGTATTGGTCTGATAGCGTGTTTTGATAGCTGGTTATGGAGATTTCAAAAGGTTACATTTCTTGTCACATTTCGAGTGGCGACGCAAATAAAGTTACAGATAGAGATGTTATTGAATGTCTCTAAAGTTTCGTTTAAGTGAGACAATCATACATCGAAAATAATATCTTCTATATTGATGACATCTATTTTTTTTATTATTTGTTGCCTGATCCTTCATTGGTTTGAAAGTAGTAATGTCGCGTAAGGTTGCAAAGAGTAAAGAGAGCTTAAGCATGTCTTGTGCTGTAACGCTGCTGACTCAGAAATACTCAAGATTTAAGCTATAGATAAACCCAGATGCTTTAAAAATATAAATAGACTAAATTTTCCATTCGAATATACTCGTCAAAAATAAACTCTTTATATATATATATTCCTCTTACGCATAATAAAAGTTTGTGCATATATATATATTTATTTATATGTAATTGATAGTGTATTTTAATAGGCGTCGTTTCAATAACTTCATCTGATAACGCAAATTCGTTCGTATAATTCGTTTAACGCAAACGAATTCGGTTTTTAAGGCGAACAGGTCATTTCGTCGAGTTCGTGTTAACGAGTCAGTATTGTATTTCGGTATTCTAAGTACCGGTCTTGTCAATTACTGATTTCATCATCTGTGACCCCATTAATAATAAGATCGCAAGTCGTCGCAGTCAACCTAACATAACGCGATAGGATCTGTGAAAAATCGTCGCGTTATACCATTCACATTAAGGGATACGCTCAGTAACTTCGCTGACCATGATATACGCAAAATCATACACCTTTCTAAGAACAATTATTATTATTGTGACCTTTTTCTATGCCCATCTTCAGGAGAACCGTCTTTTATACATTTTTTATCCGTACTTCGCATCATACATATACCATGCCAGGACTATACGTTTTTGCGATATTAAAATGATACAAAAATTAATTATTTTTCGATAAGTCCGATTGCGAATCACTAGGCTTATTCTAGTCATATGACAAGTATCGTGACGACTGTATTTGTATTTTTATTCTTTGGTTTTCATGGAATCTGTATATATATAAATGATATCATCACTTGAATGAATTGAAAACTCGTTAATTTAACGTTTATGCAACGTAAACAACAAAGTATATATTCGACATACTTAACTATAGATAATCTCAATTTATATTCGTATCGGCGATGTTTGTGTTCGATTATTTATATAATAGTTTGTATAAACAAAACAACGCTATTATTAGAATAAATTAATTATTAAACATAAAAGCAATTTAACAATGGCATTATTGGAAAATACGTTTAATTCATTAATACCGAGAACTACTATTATATCAATGGACCAATAAATATTAAATTTATTTAGGTTTCGCATTTGCGTGTCAATCGAATATTCGTGTTACAATTTATGTAAGTTATTATTAGTTTTAGTATAAAAAAAAATCTAATTTATTTATTCATAACGATCTAAAGATATATTCTAAATAGGCGAAACAAATCATAATTGATTAATACAACACCGTTTTAATTTGCGTTAATTTTTTTCGGACGTCTTAAACTCGACGTGCATTTTTAGTTTCTTTGGGTTTTTGTAAGTCGAGGATTAAATTTGATTTATATTTGAATTTAATTAAATATATTGTTTTTGCCGCTATAAATTAACATTCTTATTTTAGTACTTATTCGCAAATATAGTTTAAGTTACATCAACAGTAAAAATCGATAATATTTACATTATTATGAACACGTTATGCTGGTAAATATAAAATATGTTCATAATATCAAATATGATATGTTAAACATATCATAAATTAAAATATAAAATGTATTAAAGAAAATTGTTAAACAAAAAAGGTATATTACGTTTCTTGTCATCCATAAACATAGACTATAATTAGGTAGTATAATAATGATATCTATTATACAAATTTTTGTTAGTGAGAAATATATTCATCGTGTTAGCCATTATTAAATATATAATATAATATCGAGCTCATCTTATGATTATTTTAATTTTTACTTATTTGGTTTAAAACCATATGATTATTCTGTTCTCTTACAAATAATTATTTCATACTTTTATGTATTTCTTAGTTAATTCGTGTTTTCGAATCTATCGTGTTTATGATATATACGATTTTCCATATATTTATTACTATACCGTTATGTACTTAGCGTTTGAAGGAATTTTCGTACGATTTTGAAGCGAATCCTTCCAATATTTGAATAGTGTGTATTTTTCTTTTTCGATTTATTTTTTTGAAGACAAGTCGGATATTGTATTGATAGAATCTCGATAGTGGTTTAAACGTTATAACTGACTAAGCAAAATGTTCACAGGATATACTTTAAAGAATAAATCGTGTCAATAAGACATATATATATATATTCATATTTATCGAATTCAAGCAAAAACTTTTTTTACACGTTTCAGGATTGTAATATATTTTGTTGTATTTTCTCGTATAAGTATATCCAAATTGCTCTGTATATTATTTTATTACAAACAGGCTGCAAAAGATGCTTTATTTACACTTTTTAACCTCATGTGTACGGTGAAAAGTGAGTAGTTTAATGAAAATAATTGTTATATAGATTTTATATGATTTGTATGATATGTACCCAAATACATTTAATACTCTAGGTTGAGGAAACAGTCAAATAGATTTTTACGCACATCATGTAAATAAATATTTCGATTGTTTCGCGTTTATTATTTAATCATATATATTGTATATTTTATTATAATAAAATTTAAATACACGAGATAAAAATAATTTTTTTACGTGTAAATGACATTACACTAAAAATTTCATTGAAATATTTTAGATAATGAGTACGTAGAAATTATTATAAAATTTATAATGCTATAATTTTATTAAAAACTAATTTAATTGTCAAAACGAATATAATATAATATAAATATTCTTCATTATGGTAACTAAGTTATAAGAAAGAAATAATAAATATAAATTATTAGATGAAAAATTCGGATCTTTGTATCAAACAATGACAAAGTTAGATATAACAGAACGTGTTCATTTAATATTTATAATGTACTTTGATTATTTAGATGAAAATGTAATAGGTATATTAGCCCAGTTTCAAAATTTATGATCAATGATTAATTCGGAACTTACAAAACAATGTCAAGATCCAAATGTACTATAAAAGTATTTACCCAAAATTAATATTCTTCATAGATTCCTTAACGTTGAAAATTGTACAATGACTTACGAATTTAAAAATTATTAAAATATGTCCCAGATTTTGTGTAACACAGAATTGATTGGATGTTTTATCGTTTCTGATTGCAAATGATATAACTATCATCTTAAATTTTGAGAATATAAGTGAAAAATGTTCACTAATATTAAATATTTCAATATTAAATTAAATATTACAAATTGTTGCATTGTTATTTCTCTTCAGGGTAAACACTTAGTGTCAACGGGTTTAGCGAATTCGGGGTCCCGAGCTCCCCCTCCCCGAGTTTGGGAAATTAATCATAGGGCTAACAACTCTTTATCGTACAAAATTTTTTTTATGAAACCACCAATGAAGCCTCGGAGAAAACGGATTTATGACCCTGGAAATTAACAAAGTATGCGAATACAAAGTAACAAAGTGCCCAAGTTCAACGTATAGCAGCTATAATATGAAAAAGAAAGGAAGAACTACACTGAACAAATAGAAAAAGAACGAAATGCAAACAAGTTAAGGGGTGGACGACACTAGGAGTCAATTAGAGATACGATTAATAAAGTAGCAAAACAAAACTTGACGCACTAAAAACGCACACAAAGAAATGGTTAAATGCAGAGTGTAGAAGCGTAATAGCAAAAAGGAGATAAGCTCGACAGAACTCTCTTAGGTCAAACACCCCAGAAGCAAAAGAACTCTTTGATCAAGAAAGCAAGATGTGTAGACCTTACAGAGAGAAAAGAGGAAATATATGAATGAATTACTATGTAGTACTAAACAAGATTATTCTCAGGGTAGGATGCGAAACTTATTCATGAAAATTAAGAGGTACAAACATTTTAACCCTATATTGAGTGCTGTTAAAAATGTAGATGGAAAGATATTGATGTAATCCGGCGAAAAGGTAATTAGGTGGATGGAATTATTTAAAGAGCTACTCAATAGGGAAGAACCAGAGTACCTAGTGCACAAATGGAAAGAACAAAGAGATGAACAGGAGACAGGTGAAATAACCTTAGATAAAACCAAGATGGTAAATATCAGCTTAAAAAATTGGAAATCTCCTGGTACTTATGGTATTCCATCCGAGCTACTGAGATATAGAGGCGGTTCACTACATAAAAATATTCATGAATTGTGCTTGACTATAT
Source organism: Geopemphigus sp. TES_GeoC_2020 (assembly GCA_025469175.1). Taxonomy (NCBI): domain Eukaryota; kingdom Metazoa; phylum Arthropoda; class Insecta; order Hemiptera; family Aphididae; genus Geopemphigus; species Geopemphigus sp. TES_GeoC_2020. Next base: position 7,538 of record JAIPRN010002681.1, on the reverse strand, counting down.
GGAAAGGAGAAAAGCCTCCAAAGAATTGGAATAAAGCTATAATTATTTCAATACACGAAAAAGGAAACAAATTAGAGCGTAATAACTACAGAGGTATCGCTCTATTGAATACACTATATAAGGTGTTTGTAAGGATATTGTTGAAGCGATTGCAACCCATAGTAGAGGAGTGTATTAAAGATTATCAATGTGGATTTCTCAAAAGTAAATCAACAACTGACCCGCTGTCAGTAATCGTACCAATCATAGAAAAAAATTATGAATTTCGACAAAATGAATGACAAGTATTTGTTGATTTTAAAAAAGCTTATGATAGTTTACACTGGGAAGGTTTGTATAATATAATGGCTGAATTTGGGTTTCCAATAAAATTAATAGCGTTAACAAAAATAAAAGGCACAACATACCAGATAAGGGTAGACCAAAACACATCTTAAGAGTTTCAACTTAGCACAGGTCTAAAACAAGGGATGCACCCTTACTTTTGTTATTTAATATAACGTTGGAAAATGTAATAAGAAGTGTACAACATAATAGAGGGAGACTAGAGGTCGGTGCATCGAAGTTGGATGTGTTAGGATTTGCAGATGATCTAAACCTAATTGGAAACAACAAAGAAACGGTAGTGAAAAATACAGCCACTTTAATTTAAAAAGCTAAAACAGTGGGCTTGGTAGTGAATGAAGAAAAATAGAATGGAATTATTGGAGAACGACCATAAGATATTTGCAGTGGAAGGATTGGTTTTTGGTAAAGTAGACCAGTTTAAACACCTTGGAGTTTGAAAATTGAAATTCTTCAAATCCAAATTATTCTCGAGAAAGACGAAGTTAAGATTGTATATAGCTGTAGCTAGACAGACGTTAACGTATGATTGCGAGATGTGGACGATAACAGGGCAAATGAAGAAAAGGTAACTCGCCTTTGAAAATAAAGACTGGGAAAGATTTGCGGTGCAATATACGAGATCGAATTGGGATGTTAGCGGAGGAGAACAAACACCGAAATCCGAGAAATTACGCAAAGCCCCAAGATAACTAACTACATAAAAACACAACGATTGCAATGGTTTGGACATGCTATGTGTAGAGATAAATCTAAGGCTGTGAGGGCAGCCACAGAATATCAGCCAAGGGAGAAAAGACCAAGAAGTAGACCAAGGAAGAGATAGTTCATCGAGGTAAGCCATGACTTACTCCCAGGGCACTGGGAGTTGAAGATTGGAGGAAAATTATTCAGGACAGGGAAAGATGGAAGGCTTTGACGGTGGCGGCGAAAACTCTTGGAGAGTCATAAAGTTAAGAAGAAGAAAAAAGTTGTATTGTTATTTACACTGTTAATTTTAATTAATATTAGGTAAATCGTGTAAATTAAATTGATAACCTTTTTTAAACGATATTATTCCTTAGTCGTGAGCTATATGTTTATATATAATATAATTTTACTAAAAAGTATTTTTTTACGATTTGTTTATATAAGTGTAAAAGGTTAACAGCAAACGAATTTGTTATAGTCGCCTAATAAATATATTCATTTAATCAATTTGTATTAGTATTTAATTTTGTAAAATATATAGTTTTACTATGTTTAATTTTTATATTATAAAAGGTATATATTCGTTTATTATGTTCGCGTTCGTTAAAAATACGTAAAATCTACTAACAATATGTAGAGCAACTAACTACGAAGAATTTACAAAAGAAAAAACCTCGGTTTTATTACTCGATATTTAAAAAGGGGAAACAGTGGGCGAATACTTCTCCCCAAGGTTACGTGAGGCAAACACTGACGCAGCTAAAGGGACTCCGAGAAGTATATGTTTCGATCGCGTCGATTGTCTGGTGTTTCACTTCGTCACAGACACTATAATATACACGAAGTGTGCGTCACGCATATTATAGCGTATTTGATATTCCGAAAGGGTCTATTGGTTGTCGATTGGCCGGCACGTGATTGGCCTGTGCCACCGGGTTTCTGTCACGGTTTTACTGAACCTAATATTATATCGATTTGTCTAAACGTTTGGCCAAAGTTAGCTCGAATCTGCGTTGAACGTACGTATTATTCGTTCGATAGTTAACATTTTGGCTGGTGTGCTGTTACTCATACATATATAATATTTAATATAATATAAAACTATAATCATTTATTAGTTTTTTAAATAATAACGTGACGTAACCCAAATAAATTCATTTTGTCGCATTGAACATTTCATAAAAATAATTTTGGTTCAATATTTCCCATATATATTATATAATATAATTTGTATAATGTAATAACTCAAAAAACAATAAAATTAAATAAAATTAAAATAAAATAAAAGAGAAACATAGATAAAATAAAAGGGTGACGGAGTATGTTGGAAGAGTAAGGAAATATACGGGATACAATGGATGATAAGTGAAAAGGGTGATAGGAGAAGTTTAATGAGTTATTGTAGTTAATTTGTTTGAGGTCGTGAATACGAAACTTATTCAGGAACGTAATTAAGAAGTATTATATAGTCGAATATAGTTAAAATATTCGAATATAATTAGTAACGAGTGTTAGATAAACAGAATCGCAATTTCTTACTCAGTCGACCCTGCACGACTTTTTGGTTTAGAGACACCAAAGGTTGTGCAAAGGTATGAGGAAAAGGGTTGGGTCGGTGCCTTCGCTTCACGAATTCACTGAAAAATGTTGAAATAACAAAAACGCTAGTAAGTTGGTGACAAATGACTGGACTCGTTCCTCGGAATACCGACTTCTTGAAGATTGTTGATGGCTCGTGGCTGGAACGTCGTCAGGTGCAGTGAAATTGCGATGGTAAGAGACTCTTCAATCCACTCGACGAGAGATTTCTCGCTAACACACGAGTAGATGGGAGACTCGTCACATCTCGGTCGAGGAGACGAGAGTCTTTTCTCTGCTGGGCGAAAGAACCGGCAGCCCGTGCTTATAGCTTAACCATGCAGCCTGTGCCGACTACTCGTCACTGCTCCCAGTGTCATCTGTTCGTGACTACATTTGACTACCCCGCTGAGAAGCGTAATTTTTGAGTTATATAGACTTCGTGGGGTTTATGTCTCCATAGAAATTAGCACGTTTGGTGTTGCGGTTCTTGTGTTGTTGACTTTGGTTGTTGTCTCCCTGGGTTTAGTTGATTCTAGGTACGCTTTTTAGTATCGGTGTGTGTAAAGTATTCCACGCCGTGTGCGATTTACTGTTAGTCACTAATCCTTATGGTTGTAATTCTTCATGTATATCTATATTTATTACTTTCGAATGTGCTTCATATGCGATTTCTCTAGTATAGTCGGAATTCCAAGAAGATCGAGGGACAGTACGTTTTATTAAGAAATTTTAAAATATTTATGTAGAGTATTTGTTTACATAAATTAAACTAAATTATGATATGCATGCATGTGCATACATATCATTGTAATAAAATTGTGTTATCTTGTAAAACAAAAATCTATTTTTTTTTAAGTTGAATAGAATACGTAATATCTTACGTTTAAATGGTTTAACTTGTAAACTAATTACAAAATTGTTGAGATATATAAGATCGTACGCCAAATTATTCAAATAATCGTTAACGACTTTATTTTAATTAAAAATAAAAACAAGTAATATAAATAAAATCTTAAATAATATTCGGTTTCGACATAAATATTCAGTATACTATATCGCGAAATATTTAAAACTAAATATCTTAAATGTAGGAAATGAATTACATAATTAATTATATAAAACTGCGGCTAAAATGGATAAATTAAAAATGTTCATTCTTACTCTGTTATCGTGTTTGGACTCTAGATGCTTGTCATATTCTTAATGGTCGTTGAAAAATAAATTACATAAAATTGATACTTTCATTTGCTAATTTACTTTAGTAATATTTTAATTAAGGAATTAAATAAAATCTCTAATTGAATAAAGTAGTATTTTACAGTCGATGTGTAATATACGTAAATAATAATTGAATATTAATAAAACAACGATTGTTCGATTTGTATCTTTATAATAATCGTATAACAAATTTTTTAAATAACATTATAGATTTTATTTGAAACGGAACATTATTTATTGTACGTTTTTCTAACATCTACAAAATTCAATAATAATTAATACCATTTACATTTTCCACATTTCTAAATAATCGAAAAACGCTCAAACACTTTACTTATGTATTGGGAACAAATTATAAAATAATAGGCGAACACGTGGGGTTGACAGTCACTAAAACATTATTTGAACAATACAATCATAATGGTATGTGGTATCAGTTGTAACTTGGATGAAATTGAAAATTGATTATAATTGCAATGACCACTGAAACGCAGATAGGTAACGTCAATTATTTTCCAATTACACGCTATGATAAAATGATCGTATACACAAAACGAGCATATTATTATTTACAATTACAATGGATTCACGAGGAAATTCGGTAACCAAATAATAGGCCGGTTTGTTATTTTATGTCTGTAAATCACGGTCTAATCAAATAACAAACGAGGGTGCTTGTATAAATATATATATATTGGTGTTCGTGTCAAGAAGAGAATTCTACAGAAAATTCCGTCAGACGGTTTAATGTACTCTAACCACGAAATGTGATTTTCATACTCAATATCTCCGGAAACGGAAAAAAATTAATTTCCTACCAGTTTTAAATCACAAACACAGTGATGTACGAATATTAATATCTTTAATGGTATGATATGTTTAGGTTTTATAATTTAATAATATAACAGTAAAAAGTTATTCTACCAAAATATCAAATAGATTTAACACAGAATAATTTACCCAATACAATTGCTATAAACCTATCATTTTTAAAAAGAAAAACTATATGTAGTTAACTATTTACTTAATTAATTATTTAATAGACAATAAAATGTTAAATATACAACTGTTTAATTAATTATTTTTCGATACATTTTTAAAATTATTATTCTTGACTTTCGTGGAACAAATATAATAATCGAAGCACAAAAATTATAATTATTTTAACACGAGTTAAAAATGGAATAACTCTACAATAAAATTAGTATTTATAGTAAGTAAGGGAACTGAAAAAATATCATAACTGTATTAGCCCAATATATTTCAATGTTTGCATGTTTTTTCTTTACATAGATTATTAATGTTTTCAGTGAACAATTGTGGTAAACAGTAACAACATAACCATTTCTTTTTATTTTATACGCATAATATTCCATGTTACAATAAAAGCAAGCAACATTTTGAAAAAATATTAAATGAATGTACACAAAAAAATTCTAAACAGATAGTTTTAAAAGAATATATAATATTTATTGACACACACACACACACACACACACACATATATATATATTTATATATTCTTTTTTAATTTAAAAATAATTTATGTCAAGATATCTCTCTAAATTATTATTTAAATATATGTATATATATATTAATGTAAAATGTTCAAATTTTAATTAAACTATTAAATAATTAATGAATATTTTTGAAATATTTCTTACACGTATATTTCTCTATCTTTAAATATTTTGAGTATGATTAAATTAATTTCATAAAGCAATTTTTATACCAACAAACAATATTTAAGTACTTATTACTTAAGATAGAGAAAAAAACTAAATCCAAAAATGTAAAATACATATTTTTAAAGTTGTCAAATATATCTGTAGTGTGTATACTTATTATTTGGTATGTTGCCTCTATTTTTTTTAAAATTTTTAAAATTAATAGCTAATTACAATGTATAATATGAAAAATTGGAAAAGTTCAATTTAATTAAAGTGCAATATATTTGTCATCAAACTTTAAGTGTCTCGCGAAACAATTATTCAAAATTTGACACACGGAACTTTTTAATTCATTTTACAATGTCTTAGTCACAAAGAGATATATTATTTAGAGACATTTTTATATTGTATTGCCAGTTACGGCTATAGTGTCATAAAATACAATATATGTAATAATAAAATAAATAAATAAATTTCTTAATTCATGTATCAATAATTATAAAGTCTCATAATATAAATATGTAGTTTGGTGAATAATTAATGAAATTTGTTTTCGTTAGTAAAATAATATTATTAAAATTGACGAAACCCGTGAACTTGTAATAATATACAAATTATTAAAAGAAAATTAAAATAATTATCTAATCTATTACAATACGAATAACCAAAATACCATTCATCATGATGCCATTATTATCTTCAGAAAGCTTATTAAATTTTTAACTGTAGATAATTAACATTATCGAAAAAACTGTTTTCATTGGGTAAATATACAATAGGAATTTTTTCACCTTACAAAATATTTCGCGAAAAATTAAACGATTAAATTATGTATAAAACCTCCACAAACAAATATAAATATAATATACTTAATTATATTAATATGCATTAATTGTTATTATATAATTGTTTCGCACACATATATAATAAAATCTTTTTTATAGCATAAAATAATAGATAAAAAAATCATTGCCTATAATATATTACTTTAAACGTTAATTTAAATAATTCTTATTTTTTTCATACTTGTTTAATTTTAAATTTCGTATATTACGACTTTCAATGTAATGATGTGTACTTATACATATTTTTAATTTGACTTTTTATTACTGAGAATATATTGCATGCTTTGTAAATCCATTGAATTAAAACAATTGTGACTTCATTACTACAAGAAATGTAAATGGACTAGTTTATTGGGTTCCTATATAAATAATAAATTATCGTTTAATATCAAAACATAATATTTATTAAATTATTTGCCTATAAAATAAAGATTTTAAAATGTTCTTATTAATTTTCATTATTAGTGATTTTTTTTAATAACTATTCATTAAATTGATTTGAAGTCCCAATTTATTTTTAATACGAAGTTTTGTTTCGAAAAAATATGAATTATTTTTTCTCATAACAAAATAAATATGATTAATTCACAATTCCAATTTTCAAAGGTTTTTAAAATATTTGGAATCTATATACGAAGTTTTTAGTTTTAATGGCGTGTATTAATATCAAATTTCTTTTTAATTGTTACATTTATTTTCAGTTTTGAAGTGGAAATATACAAAAAGATAGGAGTATTCGACATCGAAACATATATTTGGTTTATTAAACGAAATGAAAGGTATGTGTGTGTGTCAAAGATTATTATTTAGGTTTACAAATTATGTTTTCCGTAAATGATTATTATTTTTTAACCATTTAAACCTTCACCATTGTCACAGGATAAAATGTGACATTTTACCAGGTTGTATTCATGGATAGCTTTTATTATTATTTAACGGGTTTTTTTTCGGGAAGAGAGAGAAGGGAACAGTAAAAAAAAGAGGTAAAAAATAGAACCTGTAACTAACGATCACGTCAGTGCCTGTATGACCGGACGACAAAAAAAACAAAAATAATTGCTATGTCATTTTTGTCAACAGTAACACATTTATCATACTACGACCTTTTCTGTTCAACATACCTACTCCACATTTATTTACACACACACACACACACACACACACACACACACACACACACACACATACA
>JAIPRN010002680.1:0-27934 GCA_025469175.1 Geopemphigus sp. TES_GeoC_2020 | reverse complement strand
ACTAATATATTTATGAAAGTGTTTGATTTTGTCCCTTTTTTATTGTGCTGCAAGCGGTCATTCGATTTACCGTGAGCTAGTGACTAACCCTTACAGTCGTCATTCTTCGTGTATATTACATTTATTATTTTCAAATGTGTTTTCTGTTTCATTCTTTTAATATAGTCGGTATTCCATGAAGGTCGAGGTGCAGTTCACTTTATTAAGGAATTTCACAATATTTTTGTACAGAATGTTTTTCTTTATATAAACTAAACTAAATTATAATATGCACGCATATCATTACAATATATTTTAAAAATAATAATACGTCAAGCTCGAATAAAATATAAAAATATCTAGACCTTGATTAAGTACAGAAGTATTTTTCATTATCGTAGGACACCATGATGAGACATCGATAATTACTAACTTGGACTCTTCGATATCATCTGTTCGGCAGAGCGTGACTACACTCGGTAAAATACGGTCATGGTTCTCTTAAATAACAGATTCTTCTAAGTAACCACTCTTTACCCATTTAAAATACTTTTTGTATGAGCAGATATGTCATTGTGTAAAACAAAATATCGAAATTTAGTGTTTCGTATTACAGTCATTGTTTCAGGCACAGTGCTCAGACAGTGACCAAACTTTTATTCATTTCCCTTTTCTTTCTTTTAATAATATTAATAAATCGCGATCTTCAAAAACACCAGCAAATGTAGATGTAGCCGTTCTCCAGATAATAGTTTTAAGTATTAATCGTTCATCCGTTCGTTTAGTTTTATATTATTTCCCTAGAAATTTTCAAATCTACGATTTCATAAATATCTCCACGAAATTAGAATAAAGTAATAAACCGTAGATTCAAAAAATGTCAACGAAATATTTACCAATATTATACCATTCTCTACTTTTATTTCGTTTCTTTCTGGTTTTCTTTTTTTTCGAACATCGCTTGATAAAACCAATAACATTCTTGCTCTGGTGTACAGAATCATTTCATGTATTTATTACTATTAACAATATAATAAAAGTAACCTCAAATCATCCAATCGAAATTATACAAATATCTATATATGTATTTTAACAATATTTTAATAAGTTCAAAAGTTACATTATAGTAAACAGTACCCCCGTCATTATTTTTCACGTTACACTCATAATGAATATCAAATTTTATTGCATTTAAAACTATAATACTGTCACAATTATCATCTTATAATCTTTATTTGAATGACTTTATTTCCAAAAGCCTTTTAACAATAAACTATAATTATTAATTGTCTTACTGTCTACAGTTTGATACACCGATAATACCAATATATAAAACGTATAGAACGTTTATAATGTTTACAAACAGATAGATATATGACTGACACAGTTATTTAGTACTTGTTTTTTTTTGTTTAAAAAATATTTGAAGTAGTATTTTATTATGTACAGCAAGATTTCTAAGTAAATGTACATATATTAAACTTTACCGAATAAAAGGTTTTTGTTATTTTCAATGTGTTTTTTTTATATTTCGCGCAAGAAAATAATTATTACAATTTGTTAATTACGTACTTTAAAATCATTTTTACATTTTATACTTGGTATCTACGTTCGTTAAAATTAAACTTAAAACGTATAATTTTTAAAAACGAAAACAAACATCAGTCAACATTATTTATACAATCATTTTGTAAATATTTATTCTTCGTGATATAATATAGTAAAACAGAGATGCATCGTATTCGTTAGAATTTTTTTTTTTGTTTCACATGTACGTTATAATAATAAAAATACAAAATCCCATTGTTTGAAATACTAGATTTTTAGAGCCTACTCTTCCATTTTATACTCTTTACATTTAGTGAAACATAATTCAACAAGTCTACAGCAGTTAATCAATTTTAAAAACCTTTTCAATAAAAAAAAGTAAATAAAAGATCGTACTATTATTCACAATATTTATAATAAAAATTTATATTTTCTAATAAATTAATCAACGTATATACATATTTTTATAACGAATCACAATAATTTATAAAATTCAAAATTTTATCATATTAATTTACTAGAACGATAAAGTAATATTTTAAAAATTATAATTATTGATTTAAAATATTCTGTAACTAAAATTTGATAACAAGTATTCTAAATAAAATATTATAATGATATAAAGGTTATGAATTTATTAAAATAACAAATTTATTTTTATTAAATTAAAATTTTATTAAATATAAAATTTATATGTTTAACTTTATTAACGTGAAAATACCGTATAATGTATGAAACGAATTATATAGATTTGAAAATTTCATGAAACATAGAATTTTAAAATATATTATTAATTTTACTATACATGCAAATATGCGTATGAATAATAAATAAAAATTAGTTGCAAATCAAAGTACGCACCACTGTTGAAACAATTTTTTTATTAAATTTCGATTATTGTAAACAATATAGTTAAGAGGATTTTACTTAAAATTGTATTTTCAAATCGAGTGGTTTAATTTCATTAATTAAATATAATTCTATTCAATCAAATACCTCGGCAAAAATAAAATTTAAATCCGTAAGACTTTCGGTACTTCCCTGCGTCTATAGAAACGAAAAATAAAAAAATTCCATTATGTTTAAGATAACACTAAATACTTTCAAAATTAAGAAAATGTTCATTGAACAAGAATTTGTTTGTGTTTTTATTAATGCCCCCTTTATAAATTCTGTATTATTGAGAGATATATAGTAATATGACTGAATGAATAATTTGATAAAAACAGCAAAATCTGGACAACAAAAATACAAATACTTAAAATTATACTTGTAGAGAAAATTTAAAATGCCACATTTTATTTATTCTTTTGCAAAGTTTTCTCAATTTTATTTACACGATATTTAAAAAAAAATATAACATACTTTTTCATCTTTAACGTACATTACTGAGAAATCGACATACTTGTAATATAATAATTGTACATCTTATTTACTAACATAATCATAAAAACGTAGAGTTTATTAAATATAATATAAGTCACAGTTTGATTCCATTATTTAATTTTATTATTTGCTAAATAGCTACATATATACTTTTACTTTGTTAAACATTAAAATATCGATAATATCTATTTTTTAATAATTCTGAATACTGATTACCACCGAGTACTTGAAGTGCATATTCTTAATTGTACGTTGCCTTTAAAATTGAAAACATCTGAATTTATTTATTCCTATATCTTTTGAATGATGTTTGCACATTGAAATAAAAATAACGAATCTCTTAAATTAAATAATATTAAGAAACTATCGAATCTTGTATAATATATAAATTAATGTGTTACCTACGAATTATACATAAAAAAAAGTAAAAGAAAATATCTTTGTATCTGTGTATCTGTTAATTTTATTATTTTTCAAAAAATGATAAACCAACATCAATAGGACTTTTCTCTGTTTTATGGAAGATCTACTCCCGTAAGTTTTACGGTATAAATTATACAAATCAGCACAAAAGTTCAAAAGAAAAAAAATGATAAATTTTTATAGATTCATAAAATTATAATTACAGCACTATTAGAACATTTATAGCTCATTATCATAATCCTGTAGAAGGTTATACTATAATACTGATAAAAAAATTGGACATTTTAGAAAATATTCCAATTTATCAAGATTTATTAAATATTTGTTTAATTCTCTAATCTCCTATAATAAAGCATATATTTATTTTTTTTTTTTTTGATAATAAATATAATACATAAAAAAACATACAACAAAAATGATAAAAGAACATTATTTAATGTTATTACACGAAGTCTGATAGAATAAAACTAATAAAATACATAATATAAAATTTGAATTTTTGCATCTAATAAGGACTTTACAATCCCTTTCCAGAATCAATTACTTTAAATAAATGTATACATAATAATTTTTTTTTAAATTATATTTCCCTTTTGGTTTACTCGCCTAGTTCTGCCTGCGCTTCTTTCAGTTATACATGGTACGTTCCATAAGTAATGAGCCTAATTGTTTTTTGACGCGTGTGTACACGGCCACGTCATCCGCCGGCCAGGGAATATAGTGGGGCATCTTATCTTTCAAACGCCTCCGAATTTAGTTTGCTCCGATTTCCCGGAGTGATAGGACGTCTTTTGATGTGAACCTCTGTGCGGTAAGAATTGACACGTTAAGATGAAAAGTTCCATAGAACAACGGTATGCAATCAAATTCTGCTTCCGTTTGAGCAAATCTTCTTCAGAAACGTTTGCAATGCTCCAACAAGCATTTGTGGATTATTGTCTTTCGTATTCGCAAGTAAAAAAGTGGCACAAGGCACTTAAGGAGAGCCAGGAGAAGATGGCGGATGAAGCTCAATCTGGACGCTTATCGATGTCCCGAACTGATATTCATATACAGCGAGTGCGCGAGTTTTTGAACACAGACCACCGTTTAAGTGTCATCCAGATAGTACAAGACCTGAACATGTCAAAAACATCTGTGTTCCGCATTGTTACTGAGGACTTGTGCAAGTTCTGCGCCAAACTGGTAACGAGAATTTTGACTGAAGACCAAAAAAACAACAGAGTGCTTCGTTGTCGAGAATTGCTGCAATTGTGCGAAAACGACTCTGAATTTTTTGAAACAATGGTAACCAGCGACGAGACATGGGCTTTTCAGTATGATCCTGAGACGAAAAAGCAAAGTTCTGAGTGGCACACCTCAGAATCACCCCGTCCCAAGAAAGCTCGCATGAGCAAATCCAAGACAAAAACAATGCTAATCGTCTTCTTTGGAGTGAAGGGTATTATTTACTATGAGTTTTTCCCACCTGGACAGACCGACATGACATAGAAAAGTCGATTACAAAAGTGTGTTGACGCAGAAGGTGCCTATTTTGAAGAATTTTGATAATTTGAACCTATTCGTTAAATAAATCTCGGTTTTTTTATAAAGGCTCATTACTTTTGAAACGTACCTTGTATTTACTTTTAAATACCGTTTCTAATAGCGCCAAATTTTCAATATACAACTCGAAAAAAATGAAAAAACATCGATCTTAAAGAAAAGTTATCTGTCATAAAAGTGATAATATAAATAAATACATAACAAAAATAATTATTTCATTTCAATGCATAATCAAATTGTGTCTGCGTATTAATTACATATTAACACAAATTTTATAATAAAAATAATTAGATCCTAAGTATTTATAATAAAAATTTTTTTGTAATATCTCATTTTTTGTTATTATTAACATATTAAATAAGCGATATAAATGAAATATTCTTAAGGATTTACATTTGCATGGATTACCTACAAAAATAATAATTATATAAACATGTTCAAAAATTGTTACACTTTGCATATTAATTAATACTTCCAAAGTTTCAAAATATTACTCGGATAAACATTTTTCATATCTGCCTGAAGTATTAATTTTTAAAATTTTCGATGATTTTTGATATGTTCAAATCTTAACATAAGAATAAATGCCACTGCTCGTCACGAAAGAAACAAAAAAATTGTATAAATGAAATAGATACCCAATTAAAAGGCTTTTTTTATTGTATTATATCCTAACCGACAATTAACAACGTACGCTCTCACAGTACTGATTATCAATTGACACAAAACACACATATGTGTTTGTAGCAATGACAATTATTAAACAAATTCGTGTATCAAAGGTAAAACGGTAGAGTTATGTAAACAAATCAAATTACGATTTTAATGCCCGTTATCAATTATATATATATATATAAAGTTTTGTCGTTGTTTTAGAAACAATTGTTATTTATCCTATATAATAATTAGAATAACCTATATAACAATTAAAATACTATATAACAATATAGTATTAAATAATATAAAAATAATAATATAAAATATTCACAAAAATAAATTTAAAAAATATTAAACGCAAAGTTTCATTTAATTTTCAAACAAAACAAATCCAACGTTTAGGATAAAATCATAAAGTTTAAATTAAATCTATCCATTAGTTTCGTTACAAGAACATATTAAGGTTAGGTGTATGATTTCGATAATTAAAATATTTTCAATTTTTTCTATTATTATTCTTAAATAAATAAAAACGAGAAATTAGCTATTTCTAACGTTATTTTATAATAAAATTGCATTATTATAGTAAGTCTTTGATATTTCCGTTTTATCCAATAACTTCTATCATTATTTCATAATTATTTTTATACCTCTTTCTAATATAATAAATAAAAATATTTAATACTTAATAAACACCTATTATACACTTGGTTTACAATGGTTTAAATTCGAAAGTTTTTTAATCATACAGGTTATTATATTATATAGATGGTTTTCTTTGCGTTTTATACATTATCGATACGTGTATACTGTAACGTGTATGTATAGATGTATGCTTAAAAACAGATATCTTAGTTGAATATCTGTTTTAGTGTAGTCACAATTTTTGTTCATATGACAAGGCGATGTATTACCAAAAACTTTTTGAATACTCAAAGAGCATAATGTATTAAATAGAAAATCCATTTAAATATTATTATAGCCGCCTCACGTTTTAAACAATTTTAAAATTCTACATAGCAAAATAATGTATTCTGTTTAATACTTGTATTTAATAGTTTTTTATTATTATTAGAATAATAATATAATAACATATTGCCAATTGTAGTTATTTTATACTTATCTGTCATGTATAGCTGCAGAAATATGAAGGCGAAATTCTATGCATCACTATTTTTTATGAGCATATATTTTACAGTTTGACGTACGTCCAAAAACAATTTTTGTTTCTAAACTTATATTTTACGTTAAAAACAAAATGTATTTTTAAAATATCTAAATAACTTTATTTGACATTAAAAAATTATGTTTTATTTAATAAACAATACATATTATTAAGTATACGTATAACAAAAAATTGTATTTTAGAAGAGCTAAATAATGACCAACTAATGACCATTTTATAATAACGTATTTATTAAATTACGATATACGATATAAATTATATATACGATTAGTTAACTAAATGACAAGACTTCTGGTAAATGTCCCATTAATCAAAGTAAGGAGACATGACAATGATTCAACTTATTTAGGACTTCAGAGATATTTCTTCGCATCAAAGTTTCTTAAAATATTTAAAAATCATTCTATTTTAAAAATTGAAGGGTTTTCAATACGTTTTTAGATATTCAAATATTTGTTTTCGTACGATCACGATAAATGAGATTATTGCCAAATACCCAACAGTTCGTACTAAAATAATTCTTAAATTAAAATGCATAGTTTTCGTGGTTTTCTATGGTATTTAACTTTTTTGTCATCCCAGTACCATCAAATTCTGAGTTTATTATATTTTAATGACGAATAAAGGTTGTTATTATTTGTTAAAAATATTAAACAGTTATTCAATTTCACGTTTTTAAGAATTCGCGATTTTACTTTATTAATATTTGGTACACGATATATTGCAAGGTTTTGTTATTATTATTCTAATAAGACCATATAAATAATCATATTCGATAAACTGTTTTGTACGAGCTCAGATTGTTTGGTGCCCATGAGTTGGGTCCAAAGAAACATATTACAGCTACCACCCACTGTATACCTACATGAATTATGTTCAGAACAATATAGCAGGTGTGGTTAAATAATTTACATGATATGCATCCAAAACACTCTTGGGTGCAATTCGTGTTGATTTTGAGGAAAACTATGGTCCTAGACATTTTCTAAATTTTTGAATAATCGGTTTTTTTTAACGTGCAGTTTTGAAGTAATAAAATGATCTTTATTAGCAATTAATTGAATAAGAAACAACATATAAGTTCCAGAACCATTTTAACGTATCAATTTACGACTACAAAAATATAGGTTGTATTTAAACAAAGAAAATTGACATTAAAAATAATCAGGAAAATATCGTGATTTAATATTAATTAATAATAATACAGACAACACAATATTTTCCTTCAAGAATATGATAATTCAATGATATTTGCTTACTAAAATCTAAAATATTGATAAATAAAACATATTTATTACTATAGTTTATTAAAAATATATATGATTTTACACACAATTTATAAATCTCACGTTTACAAATGTACATTATCGATGTTGTATGAACGTGAATAATTCACAGTCTGTATTATCAAAACAATTAGTTATAAAAATATCGTAATTTCTAAAGTATTTTATTAAAATATAAACTATAGTGTATAGTTGAGCTGTGTAAATACAAGAAAAATAATTTACGTCGAATTCACTCGATAATTAAAAAATAATGAAATTTGAGGTTCGTCCCAAATTCAATAAAAGTGTTGAACGATAATCCTTTCATATAGTGATAAAATTATTTCCACGCGAACCTATAGTAACTTAAATTATAATATATATGACGGATTCTACATAGATAGAAAGAGCCATGATTTTTCAAAGTTGTTGGTGGAGAAATGAGTTGAAAAAAAACAACGAAATAATCGCCGTAACTTTTTTCATCCCTCTTTTCCCTTCACTCGCTCACGTATAATCATTCAGGTATTAAGCCTTTTCGCCTCTGCCCAGCCCTTAACACCATTTCGACCGGTAACGCCGTTTTAACCGAATAATTGAATTAAACTCGGACAATGTCGGCAGTGAAAAGATTTATTACGTGGTGTTATTATCTATCCAAAAAAGAGCTCTTTTGTTTTTTAGTTACGAATTTTGAATTTACATGCAAGCGATTTCTGCTCACGCTACAACAACGACAATCGTGGTATATACTGTATGCGTTTGAATAAAACGATAATTCGATTTTAGCAGATCAAAGAAAGAATATCGAGATTAATTGGACAAAAAAAATAATATGCAATCATTTTTTTGTGTTTTACTATTATGGAAAATTAAAATTACCCTCTAGAGACCCTTAGCGAATCGTTTTTTTTTTTATAAAATTTTAAATACCGAATAAACACTCCCAATTAATTTTTTCCACTCAAAATGTGTTCACTCAAACTTATTAAACGTTACCGCCAATATTTAAAAATAATTTTTAATTACCTTTTTTTAATTTAACCAAGCTCTACAATTACATATGTTTAAATAGTATATTAATATAAGAATATAAACAAAGCATAATATATTTAAGTGCACCAAAATTTGAATAAATTGTTTTTTATTATAAAGTACTATTGTTAAACTACTTTTTAAAAAGTAATTATCGTTCAATTATATATATATTCGAAATAACTAAATTTAGATTAGATGACTATTTTCATAATAAAATATTATTTTATATGTACACACTTTTTAAATTCTATGTTATTATCTACTGCATTAAATAACCCTTAACGTTTAAAAATCATTTCTCGCACAAAGTACATAATAATTCTTTATAAATGTAGGAAGATAAAGAAACTTTTATTACAAAATCTCAAATTTTAAAAAATGAGATAGGGAAACATGCGTATATTAAAATTATATTAAAACGACAAATTATAATTGAACATCGCTTTTATAATTAATAAGACACACGTTTCACGCTCTATTTTCATTTAAAATCGGTACGTTTTCATATTAATCGCCAGTTCGCGATCATAATAGTAAAGAAAAATCGTATACTTGAAAAATTATTTACAAGTTTATCGCTGTATTTCAACCACGAAAAATTGATTAGTATTTTATTAAATTTTATAAACATATTAATCATAAATATGATCTAAAATATAAAATTTTTATTTTTATTTATAATATTTTTCAACTCCTGACGTTGAAATTAAGAATCTATGTATATATTATTGCTATTCCTATTTATATTTAAGACTTATCTTTATTTTTCGTCATACTTTTCTTAATAAAATAATTATACAAATGACTTCGAATATAAGCATAAGTTCCGTCTAAATCAATATATGTAGTATGTATATTTTTATTTTGAATAAACGTTGACATAATTAAGTTTTAATACCATTTATCTTAAGTTAATACATTGAATTATATTTATAGAATCCAAAATTTTGAAATACTATAAACGTCAAAAATATATACTTCCATGAAAACAAACGATAACAAATACTTTATATAAAATAGTCATAGTATTAAAATTTCTTTTGATAAGATAAATATATTCTTCTTTTTTTTTGTATAGATCTATGGATCTATATCTATCTATATTTACAAATGAATAAAAATGTGTTTAAATGTTTTTTTATTTTCGGTTTACAAAATACGTTGCTATATTAAATTTAAATCAATCAAAGGTAATAATTATTATTTATAATTATTTTATTTATATAAAATTGTTTCTTACAAAATTGCTTTTATTTAATATAAAATATTTTAAGTTATAAGAAGTGCCGAAAAAATGACAATTGAAATATGTTTTTATTATTTTTTAATCGAAAATCTATTTAGTAATTATTTATAAAAATCTATATATATATATTAATAAATAATACGCAAAACTTTATCATAATCCTAATGAAGTGTTTACTAAAAAAAAATAGAAAAATTTTTTATCGATTTTTTAAAATTAATTAAGTTTTTCAAGTTTATTTAATATTAAAAAAAATTTTGAATAAGACATATTTTATAAATACTTAGACGTAGTTAAAAAGCTCACGGTTCATTCAATTCAATACACCTTTACATTTGTATTATAAATATTAAACAAACAAACTGATAATATAATAAATTATAAGTATATAGAATTATATTAAGTCTCGTATTTATTTCAATTTATTTAAAAAATAATAAAATACTAGTAAATGTAATATTTTATACCCAAAATAAACTTTATCGTAACACAGAGCTATTGAATATTTCCATTCAAATCGTTCATAAAAGTGTAAAGTCGTTTTATCAAACTATTAAGTGACAAATTATTATCAATATAAAAGAAAAATTGTCAATTAAAGACTCAATATATATACACTTTTTTTTAGTTGTCCAGTTTAATAGTTTTCTATATTTTTTAGTAAAACTCTTAAACTTTTTGTAAACAAAAACCACATTAATTATTTTCTGGATATAACGTGGCTAATAGCTCATAATTTATAAAATATTTAAGAATACAAAGTTCAAATCTTAAAAATCTTTAAAATTCAAACATTTCAAATCACAATATTAATAACGTTATTGATAACGTTTAGCTATAAAATAATTAAATATTTGTTTCTTAACACATTATTTTTTTGAATTTTTAATTTCATCAAAGTCTGTTTTTCATTACGATTTAAAGTTTAAACACCAAAGCAAATTGTGTTTTACCTTAATTATTTTTACTTACATATAGTCTATATAAAAATTATACTAAACACTTTCCATCTATAGTTAGGCAATAAGCAATATAAGAACAACTTGCTAACAATTGGTAAAATTGTAAGAATATTGAAATACCTATACCAAAACGATAAAACGTATTTTCCTGTCGTACGAGTTTTAAATTAATAAAATATATAAAGCGAAAAAGTACCTTATAAAAAGCTGTAAATAAATCAACAATTCAATGCACCCAGGAAGTACGATAACAAAGGATGACAAATGCTCGGAAGAAATTAAGCAACAAATAACTAATGCAAAAAGCGTTTATATTATAAAGATAGTTGCTTAAAAATAAAAAAATGTAATAAAAAAATCGGAAAATATTTTACTAATTCGACAGAAATGATAAATAATAGTACAAAGTATTAATTTGTTTAGTGAAAAGGACAGATAAAAGAGCATAAAATAAGACGTAAACCCGCGGTAATTGAAAAAGCAATACAAATGACCTGTTTAGATATGAAAAATATGAAAAACTTACTATGAACATGTTTAAAAAGCAAGAATGAAGATCCAGATTAACCAGGGGAAGGCATTTTTAGGGGAACCCCATAGAGTTCCGAAATATTCTTATATTAGTAATTTATTGATTGAAATCGTTTTATATAAACTGAACAAAATAATATCGATGATCAAATACTCTGCTACACCTCTCGGCAATTTAATGTTATTGTTTTTATTTTCTCACACTGCGTGCGTGATATTATTTTTGTCATCGTTATTTAATTTAAATGCTAATATATTGAAGGAACGATTAACAAACTACGATTAATGTAATCTATTAATCGAGAAAAAAGCGTATCGCTGGATATGATCTGTAATCGTCATCATTTCGATGAAATAATATTTCACAGCGCTAACGAAAAATGATTAAAACCAAAATTTCATTCCCACTTTTTTGGCCAAATCGAATTTGAATATATACATATAATATATAATAAATAATATAAATTATATACATATAATAAACACAGATTATATATATATATATATATATATAAAAATTGTATATATATATATATATATATAAATTGTATATATGTATATATATACATATATACATATATACAATTTATATCGTCAAATAACTGCAACTACAAGATGCGTCTCGAAATTTTACAAAATTAAATTATTATCGATATTGTTAAATTCTTTCGAACATAGTTATAATTCTTATTACAATATTATTTAGTATAATTTTAATAGAAATGTATGTGTAGCGTTTTCGAATATGTTAAAATATAACCAATTATTTATGCCGTTACGATATATACGTTATATAAACATCATCAGGTGACAGCAAATATTATATTTTCATAATTAAAGAAAAACGCGACTATCGTATTTTTGTCAAGATAAATAAATATATGAATAGCATTTATACGTTAATACAACTATAAACGTCAACGTTAACACAATCTGTAGCTAAAACACGCTTAAAAAAAAGCGTCTACACATGAGACTAAAATAATTGAATAACGCTACACGAACGAATACTCTTACTTAGTTATAAAACGCGAATTGAAATTAACGCTATTCTGTTATTATTCACCGCCAGTGTATTTGTCCGCAGTTTTGTGAATACGTAATATCCATAATGTTATTGAATACACTATTAAACACTAATCCATCCCCACTCTGGCGTTTCCATACGATTTATAGACATATCCTATTCTCTAAGATCATTAATTTAGTTGCAGATCAAACGCGTTACGCTCTTAAACAGTTATATTCTCGAAATCCGTTTGTTCTCAATCGGTCGGCCGTAATCCACTTTCACGACCGTTTGAAGTCCTCTCTAATAGAAACATACACGTACCGACTAATATACTATACTTTGGCCGAACAAACCGCGTACACAGAAGCTTCCTGGTGCGCGTGTGTCCTTCCTTGTCACTCATAATGGCCGATGGTGTCGAAAAAATGACACAAATATAATTTCCCGAGTCTCTCGATAGTGTATCATAGTACATTTCTAAGCGACGCCTATACGTTCCATTAAACGTATTGGATACGTCGTGTCCAATAAAACGCACCTGTTCATCGCAGTTACGGTTATACGTTTACATTTTACCGACCAGCGCGTACGCACAGTTTTTACCCTCTTTTTTTTACTTTTACGCGGAAACAGACAGAGTTGTATCGAAAATCCATTTTTCTCGAATATATATCGATATATCTATATAATACAATATATACCGTTGACTACGAATATCAACGGAGACCGAGGTAATACGTTTTTTACCGATACTAGTCGAAATGAATATGTACAAGCATATATTTATGGATTTGTATGTGTATGTAATGTATGTATATTAGAATAAAATAACGAAACGTGGTCGAATAAAAAATACTTACATACACGTATCTATACAAAACAACAGATTCAGAGGATTGAAAAAAAATTGGCTAGTTATAGACTGTTCTATTTAAATACGTCACGTATGTATTTTTGTTGAATGAATTTTCGTAAAGTAACACATACCTTAATCTAATAAATGATTACAATTATTCGAATACAAACATGGTGCACTACTAATATTTTTTTTTGGAATAAAATTCGGACTATCTAAAAAATAATTGTTCGGATATTCATTTTTACCAGCACTTGATACCAATTAATGCGGAAAAACAGCGCGTGCATATTCGACTGAAAATGCGTTGATAATATTAATGAGATTAAAATTAAAAACTTATTACCGTGAATTCCATTTATAATGCGCGTATTTGTCGATATTTCTCTTAATTGTTCGAATTCAAAATAAAATCTTAAAAAAACGTCATAAACAATTGGATTCTTTTATTTAATCGATTACCTCTCGTTTTTTTTATTAAAATAAACTGAAACTACTAAATTATATTGATTTTAAAAATGTTTGATTTTTCAAAATATATAAAAACATCGTTGTCGTATTAAAAACAATAAAAAATTTTCAATCAATACGCTAAATTTTCTTTATGAAATAAGCTCATATCATCGACAATATAAAATCGTATACTCGAAACTACGCTTATACATATAACGTAATATATTTATATGTATTGCGAAGGTTACGATTTTATTATATGCAGTTTCATTTTAAAGGTTTTGCCATCAGTTGGGTAAACGAAAAAGCAACATTAATGTACGTGGATAATGTTTACATATTACTAACCACATAGTATTTTTTCAATTTTCGAGTAAAGGTTCACCTACTATTTTCAATTAAATTAAGTAAACGACCGCGGTCCATGTCCCCTTTCACGCTTATTCTCTTCCTCAATTATAGTTTATTTTTAAACTACATAAATCTACGTTTTTCGCCACAAACAGAGGTCCCTGACCCAACCAACTTACGTTATTTGACACGAACTAAAATCAAAATATTTAATAAAGAGATCGTGGTCACGATTGAAACATCGAAATTCGTTATAAAGTGTTTGGGTGTGTTTATGTGTATGTGTGTGTTTCATAAAATGAACATAAAATTATACGAGTAAGAATGAGAAAGAAAACTCACAATTCATTGAAATCATTTAGCGATGTATTTAAAAGTGAAAGGCTTTACATGTATATCAACGTGAAATATTCTTTTCATTTGTAACTATGAGCGATGTAATGTCACAATTTAAAATTTAATTAACATATCAATGGGCAGATATCTACAACTAAATCTATATTATCATTAAAGTAATATGCCAGTCGATATTCAGAAATACAAAACGCTTCCATATTTTTCATCCATAGATTTAATATTCATTATCCAGATATCGATTTTTTTCTAATGATTCCAAAGAATATTATTTTAAATAAATCTCGTTATACACTATTTTATATTGTGTTTTAATTTCTCATAAAACTTTGTACGCCAGACCACAGCGTATTATTTCCATTCTCTAAGTTAGTTAAAAAATAAACTGTTCACTATATATATTAAATTTTTATGTTAGTAATAATCGTACATTTCTTTTTTAATTGAATCGTATTTTTACTTTTATTAAAAAATATTAAGCACAAATTATTTTATAGGATAGACGCATTAACTATATTAATTTAATTTTCACATTATTTGCTTTATATAATATAATTACGTTACTACTAAATATATTTCGTGAAATTGAAACGGTTTTATCAATATTTACGCATTTTCATGAAAATATTTAAACGATAGTTGAAATTAAAATATATTCAAGTATTTTGATATATGAAAGGCATTCACTTTATACGATTATATATGATTAGAGATATAAAATAATATAATTTCGTAATGTATGTATTACCCGTACGTACAAATATTATTTTCATGTTAAATGATATTCAAACAAAAAATCATATAATTATAATTAAACTAGAGAACTCTAAATTTAAATTCACACTTTTCTATACTTTGATGCTTATAAGGAAAATAAAAAGTAACATCTTGAATTATATTTTATTAAAATAACTTCGCGAGAAAGTATAAAATTAATATTAAAATTACATTCTACTGGTATAAAAGAAATCACATTTTAGTTGCAACCCTCCGGCTTTCTTTGTAATTCAACCACCCCCTAAACCCTAACATTAAATACCAAGCTTTGTTAACTTCGTTTCTTTTTTCACTTCGTCCACATCAATATTAAGTCCAGTACCTCTGCCAGCAACATATTTTAATACGAACGTGATATGCCACACAAATAGCCAACATTTACACTCTGGACGTGTGCTTAAGTTTTTTTAGGGTTTAAGTGCTACAAAAATAAAAAAGGACGTCGTGACCGAATCATGTGATAAGCAAATAGTACCGAAAAGAAAAAAGATGGTTTCGGGCTTATATGTGGCGTATACGTAACTTTTTCGCGAATCATTTTTCATAAAGTTTTTTTTCGGGACACACGTTTCATTTTTTTTCTCTTTATTTCCATAAATTTAAATTCCTTCGTACTTTGTAGAATTGAAACTAAAGAACCGTACAGCATTTGTTCAAAAGAAAGAAATTAATTAAAATCCAGTCATTTGAATTTCAATAGCTGTACCTACATAAAACCCTATACTTCTTATTTATTACCTACGTAGTTTTTATATAAGCGAATCGTTAGAATCAAAAAAAAATAAAAATTAATTCACCGACTAATGGACATAATATTTTACCAATAAACCATTTATTTTGATTAATTATCTATTATGATTACATGGACAGTATAATGCTGATGTAACAGACGAATTTTAATTGGTAGGCGTATAAAATGCAAACGAAAACAAATTATACTTGAAAATAAAGTTTACTCCGTATTATCCATGGGATAAAATTTTAGACTATAAATATTTTATTTAGTCTTCGAAATAATTTTACCCGCGTTGTCTAAAAAATACATTTAGCTAGATTCCAATTTGCAAATTTTTTATTTTTTATTATTTTTAATACTTGTAAATACAATTTTTATTTAAGAATTTCAAACTAATTACTATAAATATAAATAATACTAAATACTATAAATAAAATAAATACTATACATAATATACATAATATACTAAATATATTTTGACTATTTAACGATTAATTGTAACGAATTTGAAAAACGTATTATACCAACAACTAAACTTTCATTTGAAAACAAACATTATTACATAATAAACAATGAAAATAGGCCAAGTTAATTTCGTCACAAACTACTATAACCATTAGATTCGGTTAATACAAAATTCGTGCAATTGTATTAACTAGTCAAAGATTCCTTAAACTAGATTCAATGATCCAGCAATAATGTTTAGTAAATTACATCTCATTCGGGAATTCATCTTAAATAATAAATGATATAGGACAATAAAATAATAAAACAACCATTAAGAATAGAAAATTCAGTCTATGGCGGCAATGATTTTCGTAAAACATTTTCGCGGTTAATTTAGGAAACGAACGTCTCATAGTGTAATTATACTTTTCTCGGTAAATGTGTAAAATAATATTATTTATAAGATTTTAAATACAAGTAATAGTAACGATACTATTTGCAATACTGACGATTAAGCGATAGAATAAAATAATATTTTTAAAGTAATTATTTTCGAAATACATCAAAAATTATGACGTAAATAATTTTTAAATCATACGTTCAATCAATTACGTTATAAATAGATAGAAGAGAGGCGTATAGTAATTGGAATTCATTTTATGGAATTAATAATATGATCACATAGAATTTAAGTATTTCCATAGTCCGAAAAAATACTGTTATGTGATTATCTTATGTTTGATAGGTACGCAATATAGAAAAAAATCAGGGCAAGTAATGAAGAGAAAATCTAAAAGATTTTAGAAAGATTAATTAAATAATTTAAACATCTTTGCAAATATTACAAAATATTTTTTTTTTTAGTTTAGATTATGAAAATTACAAAAAAACTTTAAGTTTCTTTGACAAAACGATACACGATTGAAGGCGGTGAACATTTTATGTGACTCCTAAATGTGAATCCAAGTATGGCAGATTTGTAAACTTTTGTGTGAATTATAATCAGAATGTACATAATATATTATAATACATTTATAGTTATAACTATCATTTTACGTCTTTAAGTTTCATTATTTTCACGAGAATCAACTCAAATAAAATACGTCCAATATTTTTTCACGTATAAGAAATCGAATATCTCACTTTTTTAAATTCAAATTTTACCATCCTTTACTGTTTTTAGACAATATATTATTAATAAAAAATCTAAAAACAAATTCACGAAAAACATAATTTAATTTCTCAAATAATTTTTTTAGAATCAACAACTTAAAATCGGTCAATATTTTATTTATTCGTGATTTGTAAACATAAAATAAAACATAGCATTTAAACATATGAAAAACAAAACATCATATATGTAAAAATCACAAATAATAATTATTTCAACATTATTAGGGAAAATATTGATAAGTGGTTGATTTACCTATAAAAAGCATTTTTAAAATATAAACTATATTACTTTTTTGTTTAATATTAAAAATATTATTTTTATTTTTGATTAAGAAGTTTGAAATAACAAATCTGGCTTGGTTTACTTTAAAATTACTTTTTTTAAAAACTTGCACAAATAAATAACAAATAATTGCAATTTAATCTTTCGTTTCTATGATCGCTATAGTAACCCAACCCTAATCTAATTTTCAAAATCTAGATAAATCCTAGTTTTTACTATTTTCAAGATAGTTTTCTATGATCAATTTATCGTGCCCGAATATATTTGATGTCTTCTTCATAAACTTCAAGCTATTTCCAAAAAAAAACACATTTGTATTATTATTGCATATTCATAAAAGGGCTAGATACAAAATATTTTTAATTTTTCAGCGTGAAATTTAACGTTTTGTAAACTAATGATAATGATCTAATGAGAAAACTTGTGAGTGGGCAACACAACTAAAATACTCTTTATGTGTAATATAGAAGTTTTCCATTAATAAGTTATAAATAAGTTGCTGCAATTATAATAGAAAAATGGAAAAATCCTTATCAGGTATAAGCCACGGTGAGTCGAAAAAAAAATTTATTTATGATAATCTGATTAAATTTAATGTCTGCACAATGTCAACTTCAAGAATCAAAGTAATTAATAAAATAATTATGCTATGAAATAATTTTATTCTACTAATAATATAAATTAAAATATATATTAACAGAGAGTATATTCATTATGATTGCTTTTAGCTAATATAAAAATATTTATCCTTAAGATTTTTATTTAACATATATAAATCTGTATGTAGTTAAATTAACAAATAATAACGAAATCGTCTCTGGCAGAATATGTTTTTATATACCTATATATATAATTCTATGTTTATTAAGTCTTTAATATATGTTTATATGAGTACATATCATAAAAAACTACCGTTTGAAATGCCAATATTTTTGTTTATTTCGGAAGAAAATATCCTGTTATATTATTTTACTTAATATTAATAAATTACGCATTTCACTAAAAATGTGGGGTTACTTTATCATTAACAACAGTAGGTAAATTAGAAATCACAAGTAGAAATTTATACCCACTATAACTAGAAAATTACTTACATTGATTGTATTTTTAAAAATATATATAAAAGTGTTACTTGTCAAGATATTAATATTAAAAACAAATATGAAATTCATAACTAACGAAAAACCACCCAAATACTTTTTATTATACTTAATCACCTTTTCAGTACTAAAAATAATTTACTCAATTGTGATTACACTATTCGCATTTTAACAACGTGTTGAATAAAATATCAAATATTAAAATAAAAATTATATATTATATCTATAAGAGATGTTTCATTGTCCATTAAAGTAAAAAGAATGAAGAATAATGGTTTTCTCGGTATTTTTTTTTTTGGTAGATTGTGTTTTGTGGAAATTATATTTAGATACAAATTCCGTACAGATAAAATATGAATAATATTTTTCGATCTTACCGACATAATAATAGAAAAATATGAACTGGTTATTTGAATAAAAAATCACGAGTGCAATTAGTTTAACATTATATTAAAAACAAGTACTTACTTTTTACAGTTTATCAATTAATAATGTAAGTATATATATATATATATTTATCATCACAGTTTTAATTATGAAATCGGGTGTAAATCTTATACTTCTTTCCATACAATATTGCGGGTATGTCGAGGATTTTCATTTGGAAGATGGACTTTTAACATAATTGGTCGCTTAACTCTAAAAAATGCTACATATAACATGCCATGAATGAAGACCGGACTGGACTTTAAATCAACCCTAACAGATTGAAATGTTTGCCCTTAGAATTTGTGAACAGTCATAGCAAATGTAGTTCTAACGGGAAATTAGTGACGCTGCATAGTGCATTCCAGTTGTCTTTTTGATGAGTCAAGAGTTATCCTTGATATATGTACTTCTTTGCCGGATGGTTCACCAGTAACAATTTTTGCCTTTATTATGTGAGTGCACAGATTGTTACAGTGAATCTTATACCATTGCATAATCCTTCTGATACGTCTAAGTTACGCATCAACATTATGTACGCATTTTTTTTCAATTTTAGTTCGTATGGTGGCAAGTATAAAATGTTGACATTATTGAGAAATGCTGTTAGAAATTCGACGACCTCTTCAAGTTGATCTTTCATTGAGTCATGGCTATAGTAGATTTTGCACTCTCCGGGAAGTTTGAAAACTATATCTTCATTAATTTTTTCAACGTCCTTGTTAAGATGCGTGAGTATTGCTCTGTCTTTTATCCTCTCATAATTTTCATTGGCTAAGCAGTTACTACATACTTCATCAATAAGATTGTTGCTTGAAATGATTTTCTGTGGCAATTCAATTTCATCCATAGTATTTAGGGTCAGTTCGCCATTGCCTAATTTTATTAAATAGTCAACAAATTGTCGTTGCTCTATATCAACGCGCATATTTTCTTCTAGTTTAAAAGTCTTAAAAATGGACCATAAAAAGCATCGCCTAATAGAAAGATATAATTACTCAGTTTTATTCGCACGTGGCTGTACAGGAAGATATTGTCGAGAATCTCCTCTTAGTATTATTACTTTTCCACTGAATGAGAGATCCAAATTTCCAATGGATCGCAAAAGTTGATCAATATTCTGCAAACCTTATTTTGGAAGCATCGGAGCTTCATCCATAAGAAAAATATCTATTTCTGCTAATTGTCTCGCTTTAGAAGAGTAAGGTTTAATACTTGAGACTGAATCTGGTGTCAGTGGTTCTTTTAGTCCAAAAGTTTTATGAGAAATACGTCCATTAGGCAATAATATGGAAGTAATACAGGTAAAAGCCATACATTTTACTTTGTATCGTTTTCCAGTCAAAATGTAGTATAAAGTAATGGAATTAATAACTCCAATCTTTTTTCCTTTTAGTAATTAGTACATTTGCTCTCTTAATACTGCTGATTCATTCGTGTTCAAATTATCTTGATTACCTTCAAGATCGTAATTATCAATGTCATCAAAGCCATAAGTTTGTACCCAGTATTGGAAATTTCGACCATATATTGCTTGTCTTTAATTTTTTAACAATAACTTTGTAACACCGATTAATTGCATTTTCTATTAACTGTCCATTTTGCCGAGCTACATGTATAAAACCTCCTGACAAATTTTCTTTAAATGTTTCCACACACGTTTTGGATTTTTAGAAGATCCGTGAATTAAAATTTGAACAAAAAGGCTTTTCATTGCTACAGATATTTTTGATAAAACAGATTCTCGTAATTCTTCTATCCATTATTAATCGTGCTAAGCAGGCTTGTTTATACGTCTAATATTGGATGTCTCTTACAGTTCGAAGGTCTTTAAAACTTGTTGCATCTTTTACATGAAATAGTAACAATTGCAAGTGGTAAAGATCCTGTTGGGCCACGAAATTCACATCGTGAATCCTACCAATGACTCGCAAATGGTGAACTCTTTTTTGCTAGACCTTCCAATAAATTTAAAGTTTTCAGTCGTCTACCAATGAAAATGATATTGACGTAAGACATTATCATTCGACTGATTATGTCTTTTAATTTGTGCATTATGCTTAAAATAAGCCTCCAGATTAAACCCTGTTTAGCCAATGTCAGCTAAATCTTCATTGACTTGATCTTAGTTTGCAATCCGATACTGTCCTGGTAAGTGGTCCTTAGCAACTCGAGCCACGATATTAGGACGATCCTGTGAAAGCTATTGTTAGATTGTTCCATCTTCTAAATTTAATTATAATATTACATGGTACGTTCCATAAATAATGAGCCTAATTGTTTTCTGACGCGTGTGTACACGGCCGCGTCATCCGCCGACCAGGGAATATAGTGGGGGATCTTATCTTTCAAACGCCTCCGAATTTAGTTTGCTCCGATTTCCCGGAGTGATAGGACGTCTTTTGATGTGAACCTCTGTGCGGTAAGAATTGACACGTTAAGATGAAAAGTTCCATAGAACAACGGTATGCAATCAAATTCTGCTTCCGTTTGAGCAAATCTTCTTCAGAAACGTTTGCAATGCTCCAACAAGCATTTGTGGATTATTGTCTTTCGTATTCGCAAGTAAAAAAGTGGCACAAGGCACTTAAGGAGAGCCAGGAGAAGATGGCGGATGAAGCTCAATCTGGACGCTTATCGATGTCCCGAACTGATATTCATATACAGCGAGTGCGCGAGTTATTGAACACAGACCACCGTTTAAGTGTCATCCAGATAGTACAAGACCTGAACATGTCAAAAACATCTGTGTTCCGCATTGTTACTGAGGACTTGAAGATGCGCAAGTTCTGCGCCAAACTGGTAACGAGAGTTTTGACTGAAGACCAAAAAAACAACAGAGTGCTTCGATGTCAAGAATTGCTACAATTGTGCGAAAACGACTCTGAATTTTTGGAAACAGTGGTAACCAGTGACGAGACATGGGCTTTTCAGTATGATCTTGAGACGAAAAGGCAAAGTTCTGAATGGCACACCTTAGAATCACCCCGCCTCAAGAAAGCTCGCATCCAAGACAAAGACAATGCTAATCGTCTTCTTTGGAGTGAAGGGGATTATTCACTATGAGTTTGTCCCACCCGGACAGACCGACACGACATGGAAAAGTCGATTACAAAAGTGTGTTGATGAAGAAGGTGCCTATTTTGAAGATTTTTGATAATTTTGCTAACCTAACCTATTCGTTAAATAAATCTCGGTTTTTTTATAAAGGCTCATTACTTTTGGAACGTACCTAGTATTATGCAAACTTCGGTAAAATTATATTCCTTAAAATTTTTTAATTAAAATCATTAATACGTTTAAAAATCAGATAGTCAATATAGTTATAACAAATAAGAAATGTGGGATAATAATATGAAAATTATCAAAAATTATCAAAAAATGAAAAATTGTTCATAAACAATTACGAAAATGTACGTATGTTCCATACGAACAAATTTCGTTCGTGTGGAACGAAATATGTAAACGATTTTCTAAAAGCATAAATTATTACAAAAATGATCTATATTTTTCTACAGACAGCATGAATCATGGATACCTCGGTATATTATTAATTTAATTTCCTGCGTTACTTCGTTGCAGTTTTGTAAATTCATCATCAGTTATAATATACTAGAATATGTGAGGTGTAGGATATATATTATCTGAAGGTGATCAACTCAAGATATTAAATAACACTCAAAATAAATATCATATATATATTTTATTTAATAAGGGTATATAAATAATTATTTATTATACAGAGACAGATACTCGTGTATAAAGGTGGTGTATTCCTTGTGAGCAATTTAACGTTTCAAATTATATATTAAAAGATTATATAATTTTATTTTATGTTGAGTTTCCTTGTTAAAATAATTCACTTATTTGGTCATCCTGTATATGTGACATTGAACTGTTTTCCTAATATTATAATATTATAAACAATATACAGGCCTGAAATTTCAGTTTTCTATTGTAGAATATAAAATAAAAGTTATGTATTAATTTATAGTAATAATTATTAATATGCAATAATATTCAAATAATAATATATATATACTCGATACGAATAAATTTCTATTTTCAATATCCTATGTTTGTGCGGAAAAGCTAGGTTTCACTTAAATACACATTCTTGCGTTAATATTGTTTGCTTGTTTATAATAATTTTGATTATAATAAATGTCGTTGTTAACACAATCATCTGTCACAGTATTTAGGATGATATAAATCCCGTTAAAAAATACCATTATTTTTGCAGATTTGTGTAAAACATATTTAACCATTAGCTTGCAATACATTTTCATCGCTTCATATTTATTTGATGGTAGCCATCCGGTTAACCTTTCGCTTAGATTTATACCTTCTTTTTTCGTCGATTTTGACAATTAACTACGTCCCTACCTTAAAACTTTTGCGTCTGTCTTATTTTTCGGCAAGATTTCATTATCCATCTCGATTTATGAAAAGACGAACTATACTACTTTATAAAGCTGTCAGTTTGGCATGTTTGAAACGAGATTTTTAGTTTTTAAACAAAATGGAAATTTCGTTAATTTAAATTTTTGAAATACGAAATTTAACCACTCTGGACTTATATGCGCATATAATTTATATGATACCGGCTACCAAACATAGTTTATTTATTAGTTGCCCCTCTCTTTAATTCATTTTGTTTCGTACCAACTCTCAAAATTATATTCGAAATTTTCGTCCATTTATTTTTAACACTACGTGTTATAATATATTCTTTATTACAAAATATACATGGTTTGATTTTCGACGCGTGATTTTAAAAGCATGTGTCATTAGGCGCCGTTATGATGCATCATCCACGAAATGATCTGCCAAAAATGTAAAAGTAGAAAAAAAAGAACAAAAAGAGAAACAATATATGAAACAAAACAAAACGACTCTAATATATACATAATTTCCGTTGTCAAGGTGTGGTGAATATTGAGTTTACCAGTTGGTAAAACCCGTTTTATCCAAATTTCTATGAAAGTCGTACCTATTATATCAATTGATGTTTGAAAAACAGTTTAAGCAACTTTATATATATATATATATATATAATTCGATAATTTTTTAACAAAGTTCTATTATACTTATATTCTAAGTTACTGTAAAAACCTAAAAAATCTATTAAAAGGTAAGCGTTTTGTTATACTTAAAAATATTTAAATTCATTTTTAATTTTTATAATCATTGGACATTAATTTTTTTAAGATGATGATGTTTAAAAAATTCGTATTTTATTTTAAAATTTAAATATTATTGAAGTTTTTATTATTAAAATATGTACAACTTGATGTATTGAATTTAATGAACGGTATGGTGAAGTATTTGGAGGGGTGGTTTAGATACAAATACGGTGGTCGCCTATGACAATTTGGAAGTTGCCACGTCATCGAGTTAAAGAGTACGATCTATAGTTGTAGGTATAACGTAATAATAGTAATAGCTCCAGTCGACGATACGCAATGTTGACCTTAAAAACAGGAGCAAAAGACCTTGGGAAACGATGAAATTTTGTGGTCAAAATTTGTTAGCTTGATATAGTTGATGTAACTGGTACATTTAATAAGAGTCGGGTGAATGATGACGCAAATACAGTGCTCGCTGCCAAAGGCCTTCGCATCTATTGTTTCAATGTCGTGCATTCATACACTTTAAATAACCACATACACATTGCATGTAAGTATACAAGACGCCGATACAGTCTTTGTATTAAAATCATTTTAATGGTTGTTATAGTGGCTTGAACTAATATGCCAGGCGATGGTAAAGGTGTTGCATCTTAATTTTTGATACGTACATTTAATCTGTAGGTATATACTAGGTATGCGTAGATATACGTTCGTCCTATAATACGTGTGTATTAAATACATAAACTATAAACTATTTCGTACTCGTATCAAATGAGTTCGATTCATCAACTGAGGCTACGCGGATGTGAGAAAGACATAGAGATAGAATGAGATAAAGAAATTGAAAAGGACGTTAAACTTACGTAATATGGAAATGACTACGTCGACATACACGGAATTTTCAGTCGTTCTTCAACCGTGTTTAAATGTTTCATGGTCATTTTGACATTATTATATTATCACCATTATTACCCGAGCGATTGTGCGAACCACAATATTATAGCTGTATAAGTCACCAACGGTGCAGTTAACGTGTCCATTGACATAATACTCGAACACAATATGTAGTACCGTGTGAGAAATATTTAGTATATATATATAAAATATATTAATGAAATGATCTTTCTATTATATATATATGTAATCGAGTTATATTTATATAATAATTATTATATATCATGTCGGAATCAGATGTGTTTAGCCACGAAAAAGCGCATGACTGATAGCACGATTATAGTGACGGCATTTCAAGGTGAAATCCGTCAAGTGGAGAACTCTGTGATGAAAGTCGCTGTCGCCGCCGACGAATAGTCAATATATAGAACGCGCTTGTGCGCGCGACTCACGACGGACTTCCGTTCGTCCGACCACGATGTTATCATGTAGGTCATATCCTAGATTGTAAAAAAAAACCAATCGATTACGCAATAGATATCATCGGCTCTTCGTCCAAATTAGGGATTTATATGAAATTAACCTCGAATGAGTTTAATGATATAATTAAGAATTTGTTCTGAGTAAAATATAATTTTTGTATGTTCAAATTGTCATAGAATGTTATGTTAATATTTTCGTTTTTAAAAAATATTGATGTCTTTCAGATTCAACATAATATTTGACCCATTCGAATGTTCCTATTAATTAAATGTATAGTTTATTACTGAAATAATTTATATAATTACTAATAACTTAAATCGTAAAGTACAATTTTAAAGATAAATTATATACACGATAGTTTATTAATATATATGTGTATAAATCAGAAAAAGAAAATAATATACGAATCCACGATCAATTTTAACCAACTAAGAATATTATTATTATTTATACTATAAGATTTTGATTAAGTTGGGCTGAAATCTAAAATCTTTACGTTTTCAATTTTTTTCGAAAACAGTAAACAATAGTATCCACAGTTTTTTTTCTATTTTAATTTAAAATTATATTTAATCACAATAGCATACTTTTACTTATTATGCACAATACGCTACTTAGTACTTTTACATTATGAAACTTGAAAATTCCGATTTTGTATTAGAGTATTAGATATTGGTAGAAGAAGTTATATTAATTATGGTTATTTATATTTAAGATAAAATTTTAATTTTAAACATATAACGGACGATAAGAAAAAAATGGTTTGAGTGGTTAAAATTACTGTAGAAACAAAATTTTTAAATAATAATGGATGAGAAAATTTGTGTATTATTATTTATCGTATTAGTGTTTATAGCTAGCATTACATTATATTAATTTATATTTTACATACATTAAACCCTGTATATCTTATACCTTATTCTTTATTATAAGATTCGTGCATTAAAATAATGTAATTACTGTAGTATTTCTTTTTGAAAAATAAAGGCTTTGAGGTGTATTTAACATCATAATTCCCCCTCTCTCTTATAATTACGTCACATAATAAGTATACATGATTCCGATTGTATGGTGAAAAATATAATAATACTATGTATCATCTACGATTTTTTACTAAAAGTAATAGCCTGTGTACTCTAATATTATATTTTATCGATAATTTAGAAGTAACTTTTGTGAGAAAATAAAAAACATTCTTTATATTTTTAATAATATATCTTATTTATCGCTGTATTTTTTATTAATTAAAAACATAAGTTTATTCGATACATATTTGAATAATAACATAGCTTTTATTCGCTTTTTCATATTAGAATACGAATACATCCGTGTCGTAGAATGGCACAATTTTTAATGCATGGCAGTATTTCTTATTAAATTTGTATTACATACTTTATTAAGAAATTGTGTGCGTATAAGACTATTAATGGTAAAATATAAAACAAAAAGTGTGTATGTGTTTCGTTATATACTAGGCAACCGACTTTGTCCAAGTAAATCGTGATTTATAGTTGAAAAATGTACATTAGCTCAAAGTATAATAATAATAATAATTTTTTTTTTTTTTTTATATGGTATAAAAAACGGGGAATCCTGCATTGGACACACCGGGAGAGACGGTTTCTCCCGGGTAGTGTGAGACTCTTACTCACTAAACCCCAAACCATCCATCGACATTTTGTCCACCC
>JAIPRN010002679.1:0-27973 GCA_025469175.1 Geopemphigus sp. TES_GeoC_2020 | reverse complement strand
TATATATATATCATCGCTTTGGCGAACCAGTAGGTATATTATTTTTTCTCTCTAACATTTATATCGCGAAATAGCCGTGTAAACCTGTTGATCAGCTGTGTTCCGATCCATTCTTATATGAGGCGCCCACGGAAATTCGCGCCCATGTCCTTCCTATTTTCAGCGATTACACATTGATAATCTTATTTACCACTGTCCAGAAAATTAACGCGAATATTGACGTTTGGTTTTATTATTTGGAAATTCTATATTATTATATCAACACTATTATATGACGCTATATATTTATGATAAGATATAGGCGCCATCAAAACTTAATTAGATAAAAAGTATTTTATTTTGTACATTTTACCATACGTACACACGCGTAATTCATTTCGATGAGTATGTACAAAATGTTTTCATCTTATTATTTTAGAAAGTTACATAACTTCGTTGTAGTAAAGTTGTAAAATGTCTGTATTCGGAAACTATCTAGTGAACCGCTATTCTTTACGGGTAGTAAGAATACTTGTTGTTTTATATAAAACAAAACAATTGCGAGTGCCATCAAATGTAATTATATTAAATTGTTATACATTAAACATGCCCTATTTGTAATTCGAATGATTTCCAATTGAAGTGTAGCCAATAATAAGCATTGATTTTGGATATATTCCCCATTTCTTGTTGTTTTTTATTATAGTATCTAACTTTATAGATATAAATGCCGTAAAATATTGAACGTGATTATTCTACGTTATTATTTTACGGTTTAATATACACTTTCTAATGTCTATATTTGAGTTTTTGTCTATTTTATTTAACTAGAGAATTTATTGACATAAAGACACTGTTCTGAACAGTAATATTGTTTTGTTGTTTTGCTTGTAAGTTCCGAAAGTGTTCCCGTGTTTAATCTTTATTGCGATAATAATATTTTTTGTAAAAATAGTTAGCAATGAGTTAAAAATACCCACTAGAACTTTTTTATATTGTATAGCAAGTGTGTGACATATTAAAAAAAATACATTTTGGTTGCTTTTTCCCTTCTACCCCAAAAAATTCTATAATACTTTTCATGTGTTGAAATTCTAATAATTATGATCATTTATTTGCCAACAACTTATCATATAATATGTTATGTTTACATAAATTGTTTAGTTAAGTAAGTCTGTTATTACTTAAATTTCCACGATTTTGTGCCAGGAATTCTTAACATATTGTTATAGTGAAAATAATTACTTTCTTGGGGAATTCATGTTGACGTTTAACATTTTTCAAGCAAGTTTATTGGACATATTTAAAATTTTCAATCTTCTGTATACAATAACAATTTATTTTTATTTGTTAAATTTCGTCAAACATTTTTATTAATATTAAAATTGTTTTTTGTACTATTTTATAACGAATAAAAACATATTTTCTGGGTTTTCTCAGATTAATTGAGATTGTAATATTAGTAAATCGTGGCATAATTTTAATCAATTTAGCCGTTGAAATTATTTTTTATATTTACAATCGATATTGTGTCATTGTAGCAATATAATGTATAGGTATGTGTCGTTATTTTTATGCGAACGGTGAACTAGCGCATTATCGTTATTATATATAATAGTTATGTTTTATTTCATTTTGGATTAACGCGGGATATGTACTATTTCTAGGACGAATACATTTTTCGTTTAAAAAAATATATATAGGCACGTAAGTGTTTAGGTCAGGTAACGATATATAATGTTATGTTAGCGTGCGTCGAAATATCGAATTTGTTGATATAAAAGTTGTAATAATTAGATGCTGAACCCGCGATAATATTGAAAAATTCGAGGTCAATCGTCATTACTCGTTATGATGCGCAGTTACGTTAGCGTTCCGCTGTGATTCGTGGTATCTGCACTCGCGGGGATACGCCAAGAATGCAATTTTAATTAAATATTCGGCCATCACGAGCAAAATGTGTTGTAGCAACAGTTAATAAACGTAGCACTCCCCAGTCAAATATATATATTTATTTATTGCGCGTGTATAATTGGGTTAAATCTCGCATCGGAGTAGGTTTTTTCCTTTTCATAAAGCACGTAATCCGCGGTTGTTTGCGCGAAGATTGCCCTTGGATTATTGTTGTCGTGTGTACGTTCCTCGCTTCGTTGCTTCTGCAACGAAGGCAGAATTTTTTCTCTACTCCCCCGTAACCGTTGTCACTCGCGGGCATCTCTACACAAAAAAACTTTTTGGACCCCGGTACGGTCGAAAGTGCGAAAAAGTGCATCATTAACGGGCTGCCCACATCACGCCATAAATCCACCGGAGTTTCATCGAGTGCTAAATATATCTTCTAGGATCTAGCTGCACGTTTTTCACGCGAATATAATTATAAATTCCTAATGGTATACGCGAAAATTACTCGTTAAGTGTATATACATATATCGTGCGTTATACACCTTTATAACGGAAAATACGAAAAAATAAACGACGTCAACCGTTACGTGTTTTTTTTTTTTGGTACTGTAAAAAATTGTATGTGCCGTCAGTGGCCATCGCGTACACGTTTCGAAAATCGGATTGGAGTTTTTGTGTTTTGTTCCTTTATCATCTCTTATCAGATTAACATATCGTTATACCGAATTTTGTATAGTCGTATAGCAAAAGGGTTGTGCGATTTGTTGCTAAGAGGGCGGTTTCTGGGGTTCTTCGTCGTCGTCGTTATACATATGAGTCACACGCACACGGAGGATCTTGGAAGGGCGCCAAGGAATTTCGCGTCCGACTGATGCCGAGCGCGCTCGATGTCCCCGGGACCACGTTCCTGTGTAGCGCATACGGCCCG
Organism: Geopemphigus sp. TES_GeoC_2020; assembly: GCA_025469175.1. NCBI lineage: Eukaryota > Metazoa > Arthropoda > Insecta > Hemiptera > Aphididae > Geopemphigus > Geopemphigus sp. TES_GeoC_2020. The sequence continues at coordinate 25,164 of JAIPRN010002679.1, read as the reverse complement.
CAGACGCCGAAACGCCAGCTTACCCCGCGCACAGTGTGCGAACAGTTTAAATATTTTTCACACATACCACTACTGTGTGGTGCGCGCGTACGCATCCAGAGAAGTGCATTAGAGTTTTTTCACACGAAAATCGATCGTCGTCGTCGTCGTCGTATTGTATTATCGGTGTTCCCGTCGTATTTACATAAAATTTGTAATTTTTCTTCGTCCTCTATCCCCCTCGTCGTACCCTGCAGTGTATATCGTTGGATATTCCGTCGATATTTCGCATCGTGTCCCGTCGAAGAGTCGCCTCTGCCGCCGTCGCCGATGAACACACGGACCCGCGGTGGGCCCGAAGCGACGACGACAAATCCGCGGGCGGGGCACTACGATTTTCACGATCGTCGGCACCGGTGCGAAAGTACGGGTGACGGTTCCTACGGCCGGCGACGGTAATGCGCGCGGCGACGGCGAGGGGTGCGTGTTATGGGAGGAAGAACGGCGAGCGCGGAGGTCGTCTCCCGTAGAGTCACTGGGTCATTATGCCGGTCAGCAGCAGCACAGAGGTACCAGATGCCAAATGCTGTTGTAAACATTGTCAAGGTATTGTTGCACAGAATATTATAATACGTTTTATTATAATATGTAGTAAATATATAGCGAGTTGGTTTGGCGTCTCCCGGTGACGACAGAGCCCCTAAGTCGAGTTGGGCCGGGGTCACGTGTATATTATACGTTGCGGACCAACTATTTGCGTGTGCGGCGGCGGTCGACATACAGAACGATACTCGTCGACTGTGGGGAACTTATCGTAACGATTATGTTACATCGGTTAGCGTTTCCTATTGTTTCATGACTGCCCAGAAGACGTCTTCAATATTTCGCGACTAGACTTTGCACTCGCCGTCAGCGTCTGTAGAATATCCGATCTAGTCGCGATTCTTTATCCAGGAACATACACGTTGTTCTAGACGTTTACATCCGAAAAGATTATTTGTATAGACGATTATTACCGGTAATAAACGGCGTGCAATACATACGGGTATACACTGTCCATTCGGGTGCGTCCGTATACAATAAATAAACGTATATACGTGTACATATACAGAGTGCTTTTAAAAAAAAAACGTTTGCCGAATCCGTCGCATTCGAATCCATTATGGCATTTAGAAATATTCGCAATGTACAATACTTTTTTCGCATTTTATCACTGGTATATTGGACGTTGTTAATCTTCTACTCATTTCCACTTAAAACATGTGTTATTGTCATCTCGTTTTCAATTTTTTAAATTCGAATTATTATTTACGCCCCGGCGTTTTACCCGTTCTTCCGGTGAATCGTTTTACGTTCGCCGTTTTGTCATTCATGTCGGTAATAAAACGTTTTACGTATTAGTCTATATTACCAATACTCGTTCTATATATGTGTATATATGCACAAGGAAGACAAAAATTATCAACGATTTTTCATTCCGCTAACTTGCGTCGACGTTCTCGAATCATAATCACGAATTATAAAGTCTCAAAGAAAACCCCGATGCAATTCTACCGTGTACCTTCGTAATTTTTATTTTTTTCCGGGCCAGAGGACATACGAAACGCAGTCGCCAAATTGGCTCGGGTTATATGCTCGCGCGTAGGAATACGTAACTATATTACGTGCTCTACGCCCTGGTCGGAGCTGGTTCCTCTCGTGTCATTCTCGTCTTATGCGCGTATCGTATTATTATATAGCGACGTGCAAACCGAATACACAAGATCCGAAGTCTTTTAATAAATCGTTCGAAACGATAAAAAAAAGAAGGCGGCGGACGTGTGCCTGTTGACGTATTGAAGTTTTAATGGTCTTGAATGTGCACGCGGTAATTTATTCTACGCATCAATCGTCGGCAAATTCTGTGGCGGGCGTCCGCGAGCGCGCGCGTGGGACGTTTCATTCAACAAACGTAATACGCTCGAATCCGCCACGATCGTATTCATAATCGCCGCCGTCGTCGATCGTAGTAGTATTATTCGCATTTTTTTTTATCGCCGTTGTCGTTTGATTCGGACTTTCTCTCCTCCCTCGAAACGTCGTCGTCCTTTTGTTTTTTTTTTTCGTATATCCTTCGCGGTCGTCGTGGCTGTAGAATAATATACGTCCTTGACACAGAGCGGGTCCGTCGGGTGCGGGCGAGTCCAGAAATATATCACCTCCACCACCGTCGCGGCGCCACCGCCGTTGCAGCCGTGACGCCGTCATCCGCACGGCAGATAACCCTACGGCCGTCTTTCGTTATAAATGTGTAATGTATTCTACATATACGCACCTGTTGCGGCAACGGTGACCCATTTACGGTCGTAAATAGCCGTGTAGGTACGGTACTACTATATGATACAACGTATAATCGTGCGATGTCCCTGCGAACGAAAAATATACGATAATTAATTAATCGATCACGGCTTCCGTTTCGGTGGAGAAGGAGAATATTGTGAGTTGTATACACGCAATGGTATATATTCGCGTGGGTTCGAGCAAACGACGCGATATTTTTTTAATCCATCGGTATTCGAGTGGGCCGTTGCGAATCCATATCATTACGAAAACAAATTATGGAAAAAACAAAAACGCGATTAAATTGTGTAATCGTACGTTCGAACGGCGAATAATTAATAATTATTACCGCGTGTATTTTCTTATTTTAAATCATTATTACTCGCGTGGCCATGGCGCATTCTACACATAAGGCCTAGGTAGCGATAAACGTCACGATGTTTCTACATTTGGTTTATTTTCACAAAAACGACTGAATTTATGACTATATATTCATCATAAAAATCCGCGATAGAGCGACGTCATTAACGACGAGAAAGTTATCGTGTTTAAAATTTGAATTATTAACGCAAACGATATAGATATATGTTACTTCATTGTGAACATTTCCATGACGAAGCAAGGAGTTATTACAGAAGTTAGGGTCGATAAACACGACGTGTTTTTTAACGAATTGCTAATGTTGAACAAACAGAAAAATAACAAATTCGTACTTTACATAAAAACACCGTTCTATATTACGTGTTAATTTATATAAAGAAGATATAGCACAGTTTTTTTTAAGAAAACATAAATTTTGATAGTAAAATTCTTATATATTTTCCTATGCACCTATATATATATATATATAATTTGTATTTCGATAACTTCTTTAGGTTTATAGTAACGTGGTGTATACATTTTACTAAAATCATTTTGTCGAGGGGACTGGGAGATAAGGGAGGGCTGCTGCTGCTGCTGCTGCTGCTGCTCTTACGGACGAGGACCATTTCCCATTTCCGTTTAGCCCGCTACCGGTAGCAAGGTTCAACGACAACCGACGTCGAGAGGCTGTGGTTTGGCGATTATATTTTGATGTTCGTCCTGCAGGAAACAAGGTGATCGCACAGCATCGCGATTGTAATGGGGTTATAGACGGACCTATTTAGAGCGTATATATTGGTGGTTATTGGCACACGCCAGCGCGGTGCGATTGTGTGCGATGGCGTTTTGTTGGCACCGGGTGGCCGGGCGGAATGAACGCTATTTTCGGTTCTAAAACATATATAAACGCGGCGGCGGCGGCGGCCCGGAGAGAGAGGCAATGTGTGTTTGTGTGTGTGTGTGTGTGTGTGTGTGTGTGTGTGTGCGTGTACGTACACGTACGTACGTAATTTTTCTATGCTATGCGCGCCGCCGCCATCGTCGTTTAGGCAGTGGATTTACCGCCGCCGTTCGGCATTCGCGGCGACTGTAGCCGAGTCCCACATTGCCGTTTGCCAACGAATGCCGATGCGAATTTGTCACGACAATGACGATAAAGTGACGATGACGCCAATCACACACACACACACACATCTACCGTATTCGTTAATGTATAGCTAATACACAATATATTTTGCGGTGTATGAGACTACGAGTGTGCGTGGAGGAGCTTGCGGCGGTGCAGGTGTTGTTGTATTGGCCACGACGGTCGGGGTCGTGGTCTTGGTCGGCGATAAATAATAGTAATAATTAATAGTCGCGTAAAACCGCCGAGAATTCGCGAATTATCGTTTTATTCGCGCGTGCGTGCGTGTATTCCATTATTGTATTATATATTTATGCCGATTAGACGCGCGCGTGTACGTATACGGTCGCGGGCGGGCTACACGTTTAGACGTGCGAAATTACGCAATGTCCGGCGCTGCCATCCTGTGCGTCCAGCTGCTTCCGTATTCGCGCTACGAATAATCGTGATTTTTTCCTCGAGTTTTCTCTTCGGGGCAGTTTCTGTCCCTCTCGTATTTCGTTATACGTATTTTTAAATAACCTTCTGCCGTTAAATTCGCTTCGTTTTGCGCGTAATTTATCCGGAAATATGTAAGAAAAAACAAATCGGTCAAAGTCAAGCTTATTGTTTTTGTCGTTTTCGTTCGTTACATAATTATTATTGCATTACAACGTACATTCTAACATTTACTTAACGCGTCTTATTATTATTGCACGCGTTGATGTTATTTATCATTAATTTCTAGAACGAAATTCGTTTTATTATTGTGGTTCGCTGTTTAATTATGTGTCCCTTCATTTCGAAATTAAATTCGAGCGGAGCGTAATTATTGTATTTTGAATTCGAAATTTTACATATGTAATGATTAATGAATAATGTTCTTATTTTCGTATTTCAGCGTTATAAAACTAGTCTTTTTGAAATACGGCTTATGCATAGTTTTTGGATAATATATTAACGGATAAAAAAATAACAAATCCCCGCGACTGTATAGAACGCGTTGTCGACAATGTTGAAAAATCGTGTAAAACGAAAAAAAACTTAAATCGTCGGTTTTGCGCGGCGCTAGAGCGCGGATAAAAATAACATCTCTGGGCGTTATTTCATTAGCCGTTTTAAACGCGCGTCGTCGTCGTTACATTAAAAAAAAATCCGCGAAATTTTTTTCTATGGGGTCCTCTCTTTCGGTTTTAGTGTTGTGCCGTATACATGTATACATATATTGCCAAGGACATCCGTCATGTCGCATAAGTCTTCATCCATATTTATATATATATATGTATATTTGATGATTTTTATATGATAAGAATCGACTTTCCAATATAATATAAAAAAAAAAAATACTAATAAATAAACGAATAATATATACGAGCGCGTTGCATATACGTTTAATATTATAATTGTATATGATTTATTCGTTTTTTCTCTGAGATTAATCAAACGGTAGTTGGCGAACGTTCGCGCCGTACTGTGGTTGATTAATTTATTGCCACGGCTGTCAATAAATATATATAACCGATTGTTGTCGACAGAAACGATTTGTAGAGAAGCAATTATTTTTAAAACAAAATATGATTAGAGCAATAAAATCGTCTCGGTTTACGGAGGAAAGCAGCCGTTATCATCATCCTTATATAGCGCGTGTGTCTTATCTTTTTATGATAATTTCCGAATATATCGTATAATTTTTCGCGGAAACGGTGTTTTCCTATGAAAATGAAAACAAATTGCCGTTACTCTTCTTTCTTAGCTACGGTGGTCAGGGAAATGGGAAAAAAGTATTTTCTTCCAGTTATTTCGCTGAAGGATAATTCGAACAGGATTATTATTATTTGCGTGCGTTACGTATGTGTGTGCCAGAAACAGCAATCGTATATAAAAAATATATGTCGAGTAAACAAAATGCGGCAACGTCGTCGCCGCCGCCGTTTTCGTCGTGGCATTGATTTATCGCAATAAAACGTTATATTACGTACGTACGTACGTACTTATGTGTGTGTGCGCGTGTATAGTTGCGGCCGATAAACGTCCTAAACTTTCACATTATTTTGACGGGAGAGGAGAATACATCACATACACACACACACACGCACACATATGTGTGTGTACGTAGCTATTATAGAAATTATTTAACGTATGTATTATAGCGTTAATGGGGGAGGATGGGGTAGACGAAGAAAACAAAATTTCACGTTTTCATCGCATACCGGTCGGAACGTTTCGTAGTTGTTTTTTGGGAAATATATTATTCGGGCCAGTAATGTTATATAATACATACACGTGTATAATAATACTACATCAACGGCCCTGTTGGCTCCCCAGCCTTACTTGCCGAGGTTAATTTTTTACATCCCATCCCACTCCACTCAATATTTCCCGCGTTCCTTTTCACGTTCCTATGTGTGCCATCAATTACGTAACAACCCTATTAACGGTTTAATGACCCTGGCTAATAAGGATCCCTCGTTGTCCGCTTAATTAGCGTTTTTTTTTCGTGTACGTTTATTTATGCTACGAAATTATTTTACAATAGTATCGTAATTATTCGTGTCTCGATTTTATACGCATTATACTTACGTCTTACGTGATTGTTATCATTCTGGCCCAGCCCTCGTTACACGATTACAAATAAAATAGAGAAATAATGATACGTTCTCTCGATATTTATTCGTATGAGAACGTCACGTGGTTGGTTGATAGTTTGGTGTGTGGTATGCGGGCGGAGTCGCACCGACGAGATGCCGAAATAAAAATTAATCTGTGTTACCGTTGGCACAAGAGCTGTCTGTTTTCGTTTTTATTTATTTATTTATTTTTTTTTATTTTTCTACTCTCTAAGCTACATTTAATATTTAATTAATTTGTTTTCACGAACGACGAAAACACTTTGTACGCCCTCGTAATAATCGCCGAGCGTTCGCGCTGATCGCTAATATATTATTCCAAACATCGCGGAGCGCGCGTATATTAATAGTGTAGGTCTTGGGTTGATACAGAAGTAGGAGTCGTTACGTTTTTCCATTTCCTAGTTTTACCTGTTAGAAATACATTATACGGTATAAACAGGATAAAACGTTCGATAAACGCGATACATTTCGACACGGTTGAATATTTGTTATCTTTATATATATATATACACGCGTGTACGATATCTAATATCTATAAATGTAGTTATTAAATAATGCCAGATATAGAGGAGCCTCGTTGACCTAGTATATAATGGGATAGTAGTTTTGTTTTGCTTCTAAAAACATATTAACGGTGAAAGTTGACTATTGTTGTCGTGTGCCGCGGAGCGGTGTTTTTTTCTCATGACAATCAACACGAATTTGCCATCGCGGTTTCCACAAACACGCGAGCGTGTGCTTACGCGTCGTCCGATCGGTTTTCGCGACGCGCGTGTGTGTACTCCGTACACGATTTTTTTTTAACGACGCGAGGAAATGTACACGCTTATTTATACCGTTTACGAACGTTAATGTATAGGACGCATACTACTAATGCGGTTTAACAGTTGTATTCATACACGTTACCACGTAAAACAAGTGTATAGATATTAAATGTACCGTTCCGTACTAACGCGAATATAATTTTCCGGTCGTCAATATGTATATTATGTAATTATGTCGAAACAATAATAGTTTCGATTAATTTACGTAACGACGGGAACGTATTAATTAATTATCACGTACACTTTCACGAACTTAAAAAACATCGCCGGCTAACTAAATCGTAAATACGACGTCCGTTTATTTATTATTCGTTAAAATACGTTTCCCTCGCCCGTCGTCCAAATTTCTCACCGTATTTTTTTCGTACGTTATCCCTCCCCCTTCAAATGACATTTGGTGGCTGGGTGATGGTGGTGGTGGTTCGGCGGATTTTCCGGCCCATAAAAATTGTCGAAAAACGTCGCACCCCCGATATGTCGAACTACATATCCTATTATACGAGAGTAACGGGCCCACTCTTCTTATTCTTCCTTCGTTCGAAAAAGATGTCGAACATTTTGTGATTCTACATGCCGATCGTGCCCTGAGCGACGCGAAAGGGAGGGGGTCTACGCGTTTTATGCCAATACGGTTACCTTCTAGCGCGCACCCCAAACAAACGATATCGAACAACGTCCTGCGACGGAATTGTCGACTATATTCACATTTTGGTAATCATTGCTATCGCGTTTATAATTATTATTATGCGAAACGTAAACTGCTCGTTAGCGCCGCTGCTGTTACATTACACGTTGAGTGTATGCGTGTGTGTGTACATTCTACGCACGCGAGCCGTCCTCGTAATAGTTATGACGTCATCCGGCCGGGTGGCCGGACCATATGGTGTGCGATTTCGGCCTGTGGCCGTTCACCGGGTCGGCCACGACTTAGGTACCGAGGTGTACGTTCGTTGGCCGATAGCCGCCGCAAAGTCCCTGCCGGTCGTTCGGTCCCAGTGGCCGTCCCTTAAACGGGACCATGTGTGTCCACGCGCGGTTACAAAACACTCGCCACCGTTGTTGTCGTCGCCGTCCGCGAATAAAATACGTAATAATAATAATGACGACGACGCCATTAGACGTATGTACGGTGTACGCCCTTGTAGCCAAAAACGAAATATAAAAAACGGATTTAGACGTCTGTCGTTTTAAGCGGGAACACGCGCGAACGCCCAAACACGATTATTGGCTCGGGCGGGCGAATTTTCGTGGTTTTTTTCGCCGTTTTCCGGTCTGGCAGTTTTCGTACACGGTCGCTTTTTTTTCGCTTTTGAAATATATCACGCGAACTCCCGACGGGGTGTTTTCGTTTTGTTTTTTTTTTTTTTTGATATCGTAAAACTTCACACGGACGGTGGCGAAATTCATTACCGTTGACCGTGAAACGCGCCATATTATAAACTATACGCACGTATTCGCGATACGGTGTCACCGGCGTTTAGACGTCCGACGTCGTGCATGGATGGTCGGGCGGGCGGCGAGCCATCTAAATACTTTTTTTTTTAAGTAATATTTTTTATTCGCCATAGATTTTTGCGCGCGCGCGCGTACACACACACACACACACACGAGCTTGTGCGTTATTATTATATTATTTTAATTACACACGCGGGCGCTCACGTGTCGTCGCTGCCGCCGCCGCCGCCGTCGTTACTGTGCCGTGCAAACTGGGTTAGTTAATGCGATTAAACGCGCGGCTCAAAGGATACACGCGTTATTATCGTATATGCGGTCGCCAAAACTATGTACCCGTATATAAATATATCGTTTATTATGTAATATTGTTGTGTTCTTCCAGAACGAGATTTTTATATAAATATATATTAGCTTCGCCACGTCTCATTTCTCGACACGACCTTTACCGCGTGCGTCCGTTCTTGAATTGCATTACGCTATAAAATACGCGAATCGTACGCATTCGCTGGGAATAAAAAAACGAACCATTTCTAACGTAGTCGCGAATAAAAATCGAAACGTATTTCGGTTTTTATAATTGTACATTGTACGCCTTGTGCCATGTTTAAAAATCGAACATTTGTCGGCGCCAAACTTGTGCGAACCAGATGCTGATCACAGTCGGGGACGCTGTATCAATATTATTAGTCGCCGTTGTGTTGTCCGGTCCATGGATTTCTCAGATTTTCTCGGTCAATTTATATCAACGTTCGAATCATGGCGTTTGTCGCTGGGCATTGTCGATATGAAATCAACTTCACGCGTCGTTCAAAAACTGCGTTCACACGGTCACCGACCATAATATCAACACTTCGTTTTCATAACCGTTCGATGTGACGTTTACTACTCGCGTTTGATACAATTTACTTTTTATGTACAACGTAACATTGTAATAATGTAACGTTGTATATCGTTCGACGCAATTAATTCATAATATCGTGCTAATATGCGAATACTAAAACGTTAGACTCGTTAATATCAAAATATTATTTAATATTGGCGAATTTCGCTGGAATGAAATGAACACCGTGTCTGTCGCGTTGTCACTTTTAAAACGAATATTTTTACAATTCTTCCAACACTAGGTTTAAAAACTTCGATTCGTCATAATAATATCGTCGAGTGTAACGCGTACTCGTTTCCGCCGTCTCCCTCATCGTACGCCCCGCCAATGCTAAGTCATAAATGTCGGGTACCCTCGTCCGTCTTCTTGCGTCCGACACAGTCGGCTACATCGTTGTATGCGCGGGTCGAGCCGGTTGTTCGGCGATACTCGACGTCATAGTCCGCCGCGGTTATTTGTTCTCATCAACGGGCGCCGATCACTTTGCGCCGCGCGATTAGTGAGTGGGATCGCCCACAGTTTTTGCACGCTCCGCGCTCGATGAACTTGCAGCGGCCACCGCACGTACCTAACCGCGACAAACACAAATCGAAACGCACCCGAACCGGTCGTGTCGCGCGCGCACGCAGTGTTCGTTACCGTAATATTTATTCCCGTACTGCGGCGGGTGGTCGTCATCGTCGGCGCCGATAAATTACTTACCCTCGCGCCGGTTAATTATCGTCATTGGTCTCTTTTTTTTCGTTAAATAATTTTCACGAATACAAATATACGCGAGGTGTTCGTCGGCCCGAACGTGTTTCATTTCTGTGGTTGCACCGCGCTCGGTGATTTTTTTACCTGCGATCGTCGGCCAATGACGCTGCCGCTGCCGTAATCGTACTACGACGACGTTACTACGCTGTCTTCGTCGCAACACCACCAGTCCACGTCGCCGTCATGTACGCTTCGGGAAATCAAAAAGTAACCGATCATTGTGTCTGTTGATATACCCGTTACGTCGTATGCAAATAATTGTACAGCTGGCCACCGCCATCTTTAGATTTTTACCCGGTAATTTTTTCCCCGTCGTCTAGCTACAACGATGGCGGACGATTCCCAGTTCTGGTCCCGTCGTACTATCGCCCCCGCGATCTATTTTTCCGAACAGGTGTTCGCCGTTTATATACGCCATATGTAACGGTCGAGAGTACACACACATACATACACACACAAGCGCGCGCACACACACATAATACGTATAATATACGCGTGTTGTCGTTTTTTTTTTGCGGAGAAGCTGCTTTCACCGTCGTCTCGTCCAAGGCTACGTCTGGTTGTCTGTCATCCGGGCAAGGCTATATCTATCTCGTATGTAGCATATATATATATAATAATAATAATAATATAACGTATAGACGCAGTATAGTCGTATACAGTAAGTTGTAGAAGGTGTTTTGTAGAGAAAAAGAAACGAAAAAATCATTGGCGGCTCGTGCTATTAATTAACCGTAATATATACACACATACACACACGTAGTAGTCGGTAAACGTCGATGTCACGCGAGTTAAAAGTAAAAAAAGGTACACGTTTTTTGCGGGGTGAATCTATTTTCCACCAAAATCAGACCTCACCTACTCAGTTTTTATACACGCCCGTTTAAATCGGATTTTTATTTTTTAAGAAGTCTGGGTACGACAATACGAGTACCAATATTATTGTAGACGATAAACGTTTGCGAGCACGATAATTTCCGTACCGTGTAAAAGCTTATACTTTAATGTTATGTCTTCGAGAAAAATAGCCGTTATTTATAACGTCGTGACACGCGGTTTGCATACCATCTATGAATTCCTGTTGATCGATTTCCGTCGAGGGTTTCTCGAAAAATCTAATTCGAATGAAACAACGTAGCGTAAAACGATCAGTTGGAGAACGGAATAAGTATTTTATAAGTTTTCGTGAAATATTGTTACAGCGAATAATACGGGTGTGTACCTAATAGAAAAAAAATGAATAAAAACTAGACGCAGTTCAACGGCCATTTGCTGTAGTAGCACACTGGGTTGTTGTGTAGAATTTTTCGTAATATAACGACGACGGGGGAGCTAAGTACACTCATCCACCAATCTTTATCGTACCGGTTAGGACCTCTGTTGCGGCAACAACGCGGCGGCGTTCGTTCCCGTCGCTACCGTGAACGGGGGGCGCGTGCGCGCGTAGGACGATCTGGCCCGCCGTTTGTGACACCTGTTCGTTTGGCCGCGACGCCAACGCGCGACGTGTAACCACTTTTCGAGGGGCGGGTATTGTTTTACGCGAATTGTGCTACGCGGCCGCCGCCACTAACGATAATATTATTCACGTGGATGACCCGAAAGACGATTCCCCGGATCATTTGTTTTTTATCGGATTATCTTTTCGTGTAACGCGTACGAGATCCGCGTTGGTGTTTTTTTGCTTTTGCTCCGTCGACACGCCGTCGTGTATTATCCGGTATTCTATATAATCTTGGAACAATTAAGGATTTCGTCGGATTAAATTATACCACGAGGGAAACTATTGTGGATCCGATAATTTTTTCATTTGATTACATTTCTATTATTATCAATTTCTAGGTGCCATGGATTTGTTTACTTGTCTAGCGTCATTTATTGTGCGTCGCGAATTTTCAATACGCGTTGTATCCTTATAACACACACACACACACATACTCGCATAATATGGCGTACATTTGCTCTACACTGGTTCGAATTTCTTGTGAAATTTGTTGTATTGGTTCAGAAATAATAGACACGCCTCCGCGACAAAACACGTGTACGTACACGTATATGTATTTATACGCAACTTATTTATTATATAAAATATATTATAATACGAATATCGTTGATACGTATGTATCTGTTCGGAAATACGAACTAGTATTTTTTTTTCGTTTCTCGTTGACTGACGAACGAGATTCGACGACGACGTTAATTTATTGCCCGGCCTACCTCGTGCAAAAAAAACGACGAGTTTTACTGGACAACTTGTGCGTGTACCTATATACGTCCAATGCTTGAAACATATTATCATTATTATTATTATTATTACATATTGTATTTTACTGTGTTGTCCTTGTTTTGCCGTACGACGCACGTACGTGTATACGACTTTCATATTATTATGCACGGTTTTCGTTTGCGCGTATATATATATATATTAACGCGTGAAAAACCTATTTATCATATTATTGTTTTCGTCGACCATTTGTTACGACAACGTTTCGGATAAGGCATATGTATTTCGCGTATTTGTATATATATATATATGTATGTATATATTTGTCCTGGAACATTATCGCGGTTTTCGTTCTATTTTATTTGAAGTATTCACGTTTTAATTATTTATAATAATTTTTGCGGGGTCCCCGCCGTAAGGTGGATCGTTCTCGAAACGTTTAATTTTCTAAATAATCAATTTTAAACGAAACACGCAGCGCTGTCTAGATTTTTGCAGTCTTATATACAAATGTTACAGGGGTAAGTGGCAACAACTGTCCGAAAATAAACATTCTCGCGACGGAACGTTCCAAATGTGTTCTTGTTTGTGATATTCGTATCTCAGAACGGATTTATGTGTTTATTATTATACATGTGCGTGCTTGTAATGTTTATTTCGCGTATATATCCGTACGCGAGAAACACTTGACTATTATAGTTTAAAATACCGCCGTGTATGTATGTTTGTAGCGTCGTAAATTTGTTATCGACGAGCAATTTCTCGCGTATACAATAACAAATCGAGATTTGTTAAAAAAAATTCGACGGACCCGTCGTCTGTTTAGAAAAAATTTATATATATATATCGGTTTTATCGAAATGACGTCCATGAACGATGAATTTATTGGCGATGAAAATTGTTGTATTTCGTTTTCTTCGGGTCTCGTATTTTTTAATGGTATATTTTTAATTTAACGTTTGTATATAACGTAATACTAGTGTTTCATTTGCGACACTTTGAAGTGAACTGTGATAATATCGTTACATATACGAACTAAAAATTTGAACTAGGATAATATTTCTTAATTTTCTATGATTCCAAAACGCCGATTGTGCTCTAGTAATTGAGGAAATTGCACGAAATTGATCGATTTGTAGTGTATTTTTTGTTCTATTAGTTAGCCTTTAGAAAAAAATGTTATTGCATTACTTTAGAATTATTCGAATTAATAAGCCAGTTTTGTGAGAAGGTCACGTAAGTTTGTAAGCGTTAAATTTAAAACAAATCGCGGACTCGCTTATTTTTTATTTGAACGTGTATACTCGGGTATTTTTTTATTTATTTTGAAACATTGAATAAACGGCTATACAGATGGAGCTGGAAATGTTTTCCAAATACTTTGAACTGTTATAAAGCTGCTGGCCAACCGACGAACATCCTACGTACGTTGCCAAGTTTCAAAAATTCGTAATACATTGGCTGGACACGTATGAATATTATATTTTTCTCTATAACGCGTTTACCTGTTCTGAAATGAAAACGTAGAATTCATACGTGCCAATCCTAAACAAGTTTATATCAAAAACAAACGTAAATTATTACAGCGCGATATTTTAACGGGGAATACGATGACGTGTACGCGCGTATTTCTGTTATTTCCTTACCAATAGGTATTATAGCGTTTCGACGTTATAGGGATATACACCGTATAATATCTTCCACGCGACGTTTGTGAAAGGGCCGTGAATAAGAAAAATTAACAAAACATTAATTATTAATCGGGAAAAAAATTGAAACGAATTTAACGAGAACGTTGTTGTAACAAACCGGAAAGTCTTACTAGAAAAAGCGTCCATACAGGAATTTGGAAAAGACGTAATATACTGCCGATATACTTTTTTAATTGTCGTCTACCCGCCATTTTCTGCTTGTTTCCGAGTAATATTTTCCCGTATATTATCGGATCAAAACGTATCCGCGTAAATTGCTTTTCCCCGTAATGTAGTTTTCCCAAAACGAATATAATGTTCCCGGTAATTATTTTCTGGATAAATATAACGTCGCTAAACAATTTTACCCGCGTCGCGTGCGTCCAGTAATTGTAAACGTATTTTCCCGTCGTCGTCATTCACCGTATAACGCGGGGGACGAACTGTTTTCCATACAATTTACGCGTTGATATATCGTGACGTGTATCTACACACGTATTTAGGTAGGCAATAGGCGTATATTATTATTAATTACCACGTCCGCGTCGTAATTGCGTGCACGTACGTTTTACGTTATATGTATATATATACACATGAACGAGATTCGCCCGCGACCTTTGGCTTGTTCCATATATATTACACTCACTAAACTTATACCGACGTTAGTCGAAATATTATTTTTGTAATGTACGTGTATGGGTGGTGGTACACGAGCCTACGGGTGGGAAGACTTTCGGAACGTGTTTGGCACCGGAAATTCGCTCGGGTCGGCCGTCTTCGATCATTGGAGGACGGTGTCTGAAATCCGATTAAGTTCGTCGGGCGCAACGGCGGCAGCGAGCGGTCCGTGTAATATATAATGGACCGAGTAGTAGGCGAACGCGCGTGAGAGATAGACGTGCGGGCGCGGTGGCGGCAACACACGTCGCACGTGGGTAGCGGCGACTGCCGATCGCCCACCCGAGAACCATCGTCCCCTCCGGCATCCCTTTCCCACCGTGCGTGCGTACCTGCGCTCGTGCGACAACGGAACGCCCGTCGCATTAAAAATATATTATCGTACGGTTTACAATTATTATCAAATTACCATATAATCCGATATTATGTTCCAAATATCCTGTTAATACGCGCGCGCGCGAATTAGCTGCTCCCGTTCGTTATATTGTTACGTGTGTCTCGATGGCCATCGCCGCCGACACGACCTTTCTTGCAACGTATTATAATAGGTACCCATGCGAAATCAAAAAACGGGCACCTCCTCCATCCGTATCGTTGACCATTATTACGTATACGACGCGACGATCTATACGTAGTCTTTCTATATTGATTTCTATCGCGCTATTTAGATCGCGGCCGCGGTGAGCTGTTTTGGAAAATCCAGCTTGACCAAGACCTGGTGGATACCATTTCGTCCATTTATCCCGAGTGGTTCCGCCAACAACAACAGCAACAGCAGTTGCAGCAACAGCAACAGCAACAGCAGCAGCAGCAGCAGCAGCAGCAGCAGCAGCACGCCAACCCGTTGACCATGCAGAATAGTATTTCACAGCCGTCTCCTCCTTCAGCCGAGGTGGACGAATCGCCGTTGCAAAAGTCTATGGACAAGAACAAAGAGTGTGAGTATATATATATATATATACTTTAATATTAATAAAGTATATTCTTTTTAATATTACATATTTTACTATGTCGCGTGTATATATATACATTAGCTGTTCTAATCCGGTTTCATTCGGAATGAATATTATTATGAAGCCGATATTATTTCGTTCGAACGTTTAAATCGTTCATGTTTAAGTATTATTATTATAATAATAATATTGTACACGTAGTACTCAACATTTACAAGTAGTGTAGCGTGTAATTTTTTATATTTTAAGCGTATTTGAATTATATAAGTCCTTAATTTGCTATAATTATTTGCAATTGCCCGTACATATAACTACCACAATTTGCTCCCATTCGTTCCTTCGTTCGCAAAATACAAAATAAAATACTTCTGGATAAGTATCCATATATTTTTCGTCGCGCAACAGCGAGTAAGAGGTTTTCACATTTCAAGTTTTGAACAAAAATACTGTTTTAGTTTGTCCGACAACGATAAGATAGTAAAGTGACATATTACGTATAGCATTTAGGGGATCGTATGCAAAAAGTCTATAAAGTTTCATTAACATCGGTTTAATAGTTTTCTAGTTTTGTCCATTACATTATCTATATAATTGTATATATATATATATATATGACTTATACTTTTAAGATCTATATAGTGGGTGCATATACCTACGCGGTATTATTTGACGCGTGCACGAGTCCACGATACAGTCAGGATATATCGCGTGGGAGCGACGGAAATTCCGTTTAGGCAAACCCGCAAAAATCGAAGGCACTTCCTAGCGACGGTACGATACCGTCATCTCCGTTTATGATTTCCGAGTGTCATACAACTTATAATACGACTCTGCTGTTATATAGGTTTATATTTAACAGTTTTTTTATGTACTTTATACGCGATACAAAACTATTGCCAATTGTCAAGTACTATATATTATACGACGGATTTGAAAAAAAATTATCCGTTTTTTATATTGCCAATGGGTATTGCGTTTGAATAAGATTACAATAAAAGGCGAAGTCGAACCGAATAGAATGGAAATCATTCTTCGCGTTTTATTATCGATGTTTTTTTTATTATTATTTTACTTTTTTGAAAATAACGACTACGTTGGCGAACATATACGCCAGTCGTAATGTACTCAACATACGCCACTCGTAATGTACAAACTAAGTTCCATTAAACCATTATACATTAGAAACGTCTGCATGTTATATAAAATATAATAACATACACGATACCATTAGTTTCGACATTTTTTTTTACAAATGTGACGGCTCAATACGTTTTATGTAAAACTTAAAAGTAACGCGCTTGTTAAATTGTTTTGTAATTGTTCGCACGAGATGCTTCGTTCGGTATGTGTACTGCACGTGTTGCCGTGTACGTATTTAAGTCACGCGTACAATTTTCCAAGTGCTCTCTCAGTTTTTTTTTTGAACCCTCGGCCTGAGTTTTGATTTTCGAAAATGTATTATATGTTTCGAAGTTTTCATACAATTATATATACAGTACTATAATATATAGTGATGCGAACGTACGAACAACGATAATGCTTTAGGAAATCGCGTTAAAAGCTATTTTAATGGGCGTGTTAACGAAAAACATTTTACACGATAAATCGTAATGACAAAAACAAACTTCGCGAATATTTTCGACGACGACGACGTGCCGGTATGTAATATAATAGGTTCCTATTCGCGATACGAACCGCACGTTGATCGCGTCACTCCGTTCTCCATCCCTTTGTCATTGAAACGGAAAGTGCGATTTAAGCCGAATAATGTCGAGGCGCGGGCGAAGAACAAAAATCCGATTTCGTCATTTCGATCCCGAGAAGCGATTGTTTACCTCTCGCGTGCGTGTTATAAACAACGTTGATAAAAATATTATCGTCGTGACCCGTTATCGCGCGCGTGGCCGTATTTTTATTTATTCAAAAGTCCGTTTATAAATAAATAAATAATAATAAAAAAAAACCGCTCGAAAAACATTGTACACGTACCGTTTTGACAGATTCTTGTTGCTGGATCGTTTATATATATATATAACAGGAGACGGTGTTCCCCACACACAGCTATATTGCTTTTAAGTTTTAGGCCCGATACACGGCGCGTGTATTAAAACAAAAATATAATAACGTTGTTTATAAACATTTGTTTTATTAGCCGACGCGTGACAAATTACATTGTTTTCGTCACGATTTCTGTCGCGCGGCCCCTGGCCGGTCGGTCGTCCCGTGCCCGAAATCAACCGGAGAAATAAGTTATAATAATAATATTATTATTATTAGCGATACGAAATTAAAAAGTAAATAAATAAACTGGAATTTGGCCGAGCCCTCTCTCTCTCTCTTTCTCTCTCGGTCTAGTAAACCAACGTCGTCGGTCGTACGAGAATTCCAATGTGGTCCGCGTCGAATGGCGGCGGCGTCTCGTCGTCAGTGACGCGGTGGGTACGAGCGGGCGATAGAGAGCGGGAAAAAGGAGGATGACAGGGATCGGCGGTGACAGTAGTAGCGGCCTATTTACCGAACGATTAATAACTTTGAAATGACTGTAACACCCATATTGTCGTACGGCGACGACGACCGCGTCGTATAACGATAAATCGTCGTCGATATTGGATATTGTTGTAATTGCGCGGTTTGTTATGCAAACACGTAGCGGCGGCTAATTGTTCGGGGGAAACGGACAGATGGAGACGAACCGAAAACGACACGGCGGCGGCGGCTTGCCAGCTATATGTACGCGTTTTATAATAACGTGGAGTACGACGACGACGACGACGACGATGATTGCTGCAGATGGCCGTTGCCGCGCCGCCCGGACTCGACGATGGGATGACGTCGCCGCTGTCGCTTTTCGTGTCGATGACCCAAATAAACACGCGAGATCGCGTCGTCCCGCCGGTCGTCGTCGTTAGCTGGAAAAATACGCGCGAACAGCGAATGAAAACATCAGCCGTATATTTTTGAGCGAAAATCGTCGTGTGTGTGTGTACGTAATAATGTTGCCGAGTTATGGCACGCGCGTGTCACGTTTTTGTCGTAAAATACGCGGAGAAATTTCGAAAGTTCCGTCGTCCGGGATAAACTCGCACGCGGTTAAAACCGCGTTAAAACTTTTCGGAACGTATCCCCCAAAAAGAAACCAAAGAGCAAAATATCCGGGAACGAAAAACTTCTTAAATTTTCCGATCTTTGATTATCGACGTTTTAAATATCTTTTAGCGTCTGAAAACGTAATTTTTTATACCCTTTACGGTTTATATTATTTTAAGTATTTGGTCGTTTTTTAACGTTATTTTTATCACAGTTTAAAAATAAAAGAATTACGTTAACCACATACTAAACAAATATTTTATTAAAAATTATGCATCTCTAATGTTTCAATTAACTTATCACAAGCTTTTAATTTAATCGATTTACAATTGACCACGAAAATCATTAAAATTTTAAAAGTTTCTTTGCTATAATATAATATAAATACAACGTTTATGTTTAAATAAAATACCAATCAGTCGAAAGAACAATTTATAATAATTTTTATTCGTTATTGTATATTTATCAAAACCAATTTAAGTTTATTTTAAAAAAAATCATGGTACATATATTTTCGTTTTCAATTTTGTTCCTTTAATAGTGTTTTCTAACCCAGGTGGAAATAAAAAAAATTGAAAACTATATTGAAACTATCGAAGATTCAAATACTACCTAAACGTGTGTGACAAAAGATTAGAATTTTTTTTTTAATACCGATATTGAATTGTGTATATAATACGCTCGTTATTTCGATGAAATATATTTTTCGTTATTTTTTTAAAATTTCATTTCAAAAATACGTCGCTAAAAAATTAGAGAAACGATTTATAAAACTGACGTGGATAAACGTCGCGTATATCCGCGTTTTAAGTACAGCTTGTCAGAAATGTGGGTCGTAGCCGTGCACCTCATCCTGTGTAGAAAGGAGTGGAGTGTACGTGTATATATATATATGTTAAAATACAATACATGTTCGCTACGAGCAATTATCTATCGCACACCTATTTAACGGGCTAGTTTTAAATTTTCGGCGGCCTATCGTTTAGATTTATATGGTTGACGAGGGTCGACAGCTGTTGCAATATACAACGCTACAGCGTTCATAGTAATTGATAATAATTGAATTACGATTATATCCTTGTTCACAGCGACGAGGTCCGTTCACTGAATTTCGTATCCTTGGTAATTTATATACATATAAATATAATACGCGACGCCGATATATATTCGATAAAATTGTAGATTGATGCAAAATAAAAAAAAATGTATATATATATATATATATATATACACCTGTAAATATAAGAAAACACAGTATCATTATATATAAATTACATAAATGGGTCGAGTGACCATGTAGCGCGTATAAATTTATACCGCGCCGTCGATACCAAAATCCCATTTTGTACACTCGTCGTTTTCGTCATCTATATATATACGCACACGTTTTAATAAACTCACGTTTGACGAAATATGTTCCGCAAATAAATTTGGTCGAACTTTTTTCGAATATGTCGCTTATTATATCCTATTTTGTTTTACGAAGTTGCGACACGGTGCCGGTAAATTATGTACTTCGAACGACAAGAAATAAACGATACTTACGTATTGCGTACCTATACGTTGTACACGCGTTACCGATACGAAATAATTATATCAGTCACCGACGATCGTAGTCGACAATATGTAACAATATATATATATGTACGTCGTGCAGCACGGAATATTATCTCGTCTTGAAAATAGCCGACGGATTGCCTACGCGATAAGCTTCATTAGAAAGAACCTTCGTCCGGATTTATATACGCGCATATTGGTACAACGGCGATAATTACGCGTATAGAGTAAGACGTAAAAAACAGTAATATGTACGAAACGTGCGTACTTAGACACGACGTGCGGTCGACACTTCTCTCGCATCTCACGGGACGTGTTCATCTCCCACGCGTTCGGTTAAACGTAACGTCTATATATATATATATATATATATAATATATTAACTAAGAAAACTGTATAAAAAGACGTAAATTGTTACGTTCGTAATGTAATATGATTTTTTTTTGATTCCACGCAGTTCGATTTTACGCTGGAGGGTGATCACCGTCGTTGTAAAACACATTTGCTGATATATACGGTCAAGCGGTGTACATAAAAAAAAGTCCACAATCCGATTCACCGAAATCCTCTTTGATACATAAAGTTGAAGTAATATATAGTCGAACACACAAGCTATATATATTGCACGGCCGATAGTTTATCCGTATCGATGTTCGCGTAAATCGAATTTCGGTTCCGGGGACGTCATCTGTTTTTTATCTTTTATCGCCAGTAGATCGACGCGTTATTTTCCAGTTCGGAATTTGTTTTTTGCCTATACGCCGCCCTCGTGATTTAACGCGAACTTTTTGCGTCGTAATTTCGTATGCACAACTGTACCAACGAAATCGCGTACGCGAACTATTTTTCAAATTTAAGAAACGTCCCTTATTTTTGATACGAGCAATGGGCAATGTAAAAGTTCCGGGTCGTGTTTAAAAAATATATTCCTCTTAATTTCGATATCAGAGTTAGGTACACGATATTTTATACGAAGCGATTTATACGTCGTAAATATATATTTAATATAAACGGTGGAAAGTCGTGTTTTTTTTACTATATGTATATTGAAAATATACGCGTGTAACTTTTTTCAGGATTTTACGGTCGAAATCGTTTTTAAGGTTTTTTTAGGACCGAGTTTTCGTTTGTTCAGCCGTGTCAGTCAGCTGGCCATATTTTTGTGTGCCAAAATCGTTTGACAGTTAACGTTTGACCGATATATTATTCGTTTGAAGTCTACGAGACGCGTATATATACGTACGATTGGAAACCAAAATTATTTTTCTTAAAAGTACTTGTAAAAAAAAAAAAACGTGTAACACTGTTTCGGTATAGAATTATTTCTTAGTAAAACTACTGTTATTTTAACGTCGTTAGCTCGAATGTTGTTGAACTTTGCGGCCTGCGGGGTAATAAGGCGCTCCGCGTTTAAACGTTACGGCAAAACGCGCGATACACAAATATAATTGTCTCGGCGAAATTTAGAACAATAACAATAACCGATACTAGCCATTAGTCGTAAACATTTTTTCAACAAAAAGTTTGTCGACAATTTCTGTTTTATCGTTTCGATCAATATCTTCGTCGCAGGTTTACGTTCAACGTAACTACATATTTAACAACTATAAGTTAGGACGTTGTAGTGTGTTACATATTTTTTTCGATTAATCCAAAAACAGTTAAACGAAACTCGTTTCATTTGCTAAACTACCGTTTATGTTACTTTTTATATTTCGACGGCCGTTATTAATAAACACGTGTTTTTAAATCGTCGACACTTTTTTTGGGGGGGGGGATCCGTATTGTAAATTTCACGATTGTTTTCGACAAAGATGGATAAGTTATTAAAAAAAACTTCTCACTCAACGGTTTAAACGTTAATAGTTAACGGATGACATTTTCAATTTATTTTGTTAAAAATTCAAACGGAAAAAATATTAACTCCGTTTGAAAAAATGTTTTTATTACGAAAATGAGTTCACAAACATAAAACAGTAACAAATGAAACCATTGTCGCGCCTTTTAATATAATAGCGCACGAAGTACACATTTGGTTACGCATTTCAAATATTCCGTCTGACGTTATTACCCGAAATATGAAGATAGTTGTTTCAGTCTAATGTTCACTAAACGGTCAATTTCAATAATAGCGCCTATAATAAAGTATTTCGACCTTCGGCGTCTCGACTCGAGCGTGTCGACTGAGCTGGATAATATTTAAACGTACTAAGTTAGCTAGTCGACGTCGTAATAAATTAACCATCTAAGACGATCGATAAAAATTGAGTTTTTAACCCAACCCAAACTTGTCGATTAGTTAATATCCCTCGCCTTTCCTTTTGAGCATATTTAATTCCGACCGCTAGTTATAATATTAGCGTTCGAAAT
Source organism: Geopemphigus sp. TES_GeoC_2020 (assembly GCA_025469175.1). NCBI lineage: Eukaryota > Metazoa > Arthropoda > Insecta > Hemiptera > Aphididae > Geopemphigus > Geopemphigus sp. TES_GeoC_2020. The sequence continues at coordinate 2,290 of JAIPRN010002679.1, read as the reverse complement.
CCGTATCCTCTAGTCGTATGTAGCACGAATGGTGGTCGTGAACAAAATTGTTTTCCGCGTATATATTATATAATATAATAATAATAATAATAATAATAATACGCTCGTGCGTGTGCGTGTTTATATATATATATATATTACTATATACGCGCGCATCGACTTTGATGGCGGCCGTTTCGCGACACGCACTCGATGAAAGTGCTTTCTCGTATCCGCTGCCAACTGTGTTCTGGCGTGATAAAAGATTCTTTAATTATCTTTATATACGTATTTTAATGACCCCTTCCCCACCCCCACCCCGCCACCCGCGGGCCACCGTCCGACCGCCTGTGCGACATCGCGCCGCGGCTTTGCTTTACGCGTTTACTTTTTATTTATTTATTTTTTGCCCGTCCCGAGACTGCCAATCACGTTCACGGGCCGTTTATTCGTTTTAATTGTTGTACAAACGTAATTGACTTAGTGTGCGGGCGGCGCTCCAGCGCGAACCAAAATTGTTAATAGCGAACAAAAACGCGAAAATACAAAACGTAAAAAACCCAGTTTACCGTCCCGCGAAGTGACAAAATAATCCCTTTAAATTATGTACACACACACACACACATATATATATATATAACGTAGGACGTTGTTATTGAATTTGTAAGTTTTCTTTTTCTGTCGTTAGAATTCGTGGCTAAGTGAATGTTGTTTCAGAAATTCGATTCCTATTTAATTCACAATTATTAGGCTATACTATTTTTTCTGTTAAGTTAAAAGTTTCTTAATTTTAACGAAATTTTTTTTTTACATACCAGCGTAATAATATACGGGGCAATGTTTATTATTCTTCCGATTCCTTACGTAATTTTTCGTTTTTAAATTGTATTATTAGGAAAATAATCGTTAACGTATTCCCTCGAGTATTTTTAGACTTGCAGTAAACAATATTGTACACACGATAATTATAGGCCGACTATCGGCTGTATAATTAATATTCGATTAGCACACCGAACAACTTATTCTCTTTCTAGGTCTCTCTTTGGTAATTGTCAATCCTTAGATTCGTTACGTTAGGTGATTTGTGGCGTGTATCGTAATCGTAATTTCCTCCGTAATTTTTTCCCTCGTTGACGCCTTTTGTGAACGTTATTGGTGACGATCATTTTCCATTACGTCCGATTATTCGTTCGTTAGATTTTTTACGTTTTTCTCCAATACTTTCGAATGCCACTTCGATGGTTAATCTCTTTGTTCAATATTTTTCTATAGGACCCAAAGTCTCTGTTTCTATTTACGTTCATCCGTTGTTACCGTTCGAGTTTCATTACCGGAAATACGTTTCGGAGATAGATATTTTACATTATTTTTTTTGATCTTCGTATCGACTTTTTTGAAGCGAATAGTGTTCGTTTTTGTTTTTCATTATTAAACGTCATTTTCGCTCGACAAATGCGCTTAAATTGTTTCTTTTCAATTTGTTGCCGACATCACGCCGCTCAAATATATAAATTCGACTATTCGTTCTATATGTTTGTCGCACCGGACTTTCATCGTTATCTGGTGTTATTTTCCCTTTCGCTTACCAGTATTTTCGTTCGCGTTTAATTCCGTTGTTTTTATTATTTACGCTAAATCTTCCCCATTATCCGCTACTATCGTCCGCAAATCGTAGTGTATCTATTTTTCGGCCGTTTACTCTTAGATTTGTTGTTTCGTCCTGTATAATGTTGTCGAGTTTGGTGCGTGTAAGCCGATTAAATACGATCGGAAACAGCGTAATATATTCGTGCGTAACTTCTTTTCGTTATTTTTACAATAGTTCTTTCCCTGTTCTTACTGTCGTCATTTCAGCGTGCGATGTAACCGAATTGTTTACGTTTAGCGCAATTCTATACGATATTCGGTATTTCTTAACGCGGTACTACGACATGTATGATGTACGTATATCATCGGAGCGTGCGTTAATCGTTCGTGTCGGGCGACGCTGCCGCAGTGGACTCGTTGGAATCTACCGTTAAGACGTTACCTAACCTAACCGAACGCCGCCCGGATTAGTTCGGATAGTAATAACGATACAAGAATATTATTTATTACGATAATAACCCACGAAATAACGAAAAACGAGAAGCGTTAAATAGTCCGTGACATTGCTGTTGCTGCGGAACTGGTGCTGCGACTGCTGGCACCGATCTGGCGGTTTGTCCGTATATTACGCACGTAATTATAGCATATATATATAGCAGTCTTACTACTAAACGCTTTTGACTATTTCGCGTTTTTATTTTCTCGTTTTCGGTCGTTACATATA